>KN499538.1:101566-124574 GCA_000787155.1 Scartelaos histophorus | reverse complement strand
CTGTTCCATGTGACTTGTCAACACGGGAGAGAGACAAAGTACTGGCCACTGCTGTATTGCTGCGGGCGCACTGCGGACGGCCGCTCGAGTGGGTGTATTTCTCTTCACTCGTTTGTAACTACTTTGTTATGCAGGCTCTGGTTTGGCATGTTTAATGATTCAGTTCACACAGCCTCAGCGTGTTGGTCTGTGCTGCTGCTCTGTTGCTCGTGCGCTTTGTTTGTGAGATCACCCTTGACACGCATTTCTCTCGTGTTTCAGAGCAGAAACTGAGAGGGGGCTCAACCGAAAACACATCATTGAAGGTAAAGAAGTCAATTTTGCCCCACTGTGCTGTGTCCCTCACCTCGCTGCCCATCTGGAAGTGTCCTCTTTTTCTCCACTATGCATCAGTTTGCACAAAACAAAACACTGAAATGAAGTGGAAAAAAAACCAATTATCTCTACATAATGCTGCTGGTTCAAGTAAACATTTAACAAAGCTTAGCTGAATTTTATCAATAGTTTTCAACAGTGACATACAGAAGGTAGCCAGTAGCTTAGATCAATGAGAAATGCCTCCTTAACGTTCTATAGTCCACTTAATATGTAAAATTATGATCCATTATGCTAGATAATTGTAGAGGATATTATCAGATGTCTCCTTTCTCCTTTACAAACAACCTTTTGTGCTTGATTTGGTTGTTTTAATTATTTGTGTGACTTATTTATTGATGTATCGAAGCCAACTCCAGCTGCAAACCACTGCTACCTGCGGCTTCACATATAAATAATGTTCTGAAAGCTACAAACAGCGAATACATTTTTAAGGCTATACAGTCTGTAAAAGGAGATGGATCCCTTTTGGGTACTGCTGTCCTGATCCCGCCTGTTCCCCAAGTCCCTGGTCCACACAGCGCAATGCACCTCCTGCAGTGACTCAGCTCTCTCACACCATATTAACATTCACTGCAGCCGCTGCTATTTTCCCCCAAACAAGAGTCGCTGAATAAACTTAGCCAGCGCTGGAGGAGGGGACACCGGACAGGAGAGATAAACCAAGATGAGCAGAGGAGGATAATGGAACTAAAAGATAGCAGCACCAATTAGCTTTAAGCGGTGTGTCCAATGGCCACAGGAGGCTGGAGGTGACCTGTCCTGTGATGGGGTTTCACCATCAAAGTCAAAGTCAATAATAAACCAGAAGCAGAACACTCAAAATCTTAACGTTCAGTGTGAAGTGTGACTATTGTGCAGTTGTACATTAACACTGCATTAGATTAAGAAGATGAAGGTTAAGATCAGAGGCAGTGATGCTCTGAGCTAATTATCCTGAATTTGGCTCAAACACACAAATTTTGATACAGGCAAAAATATCTTTTCCAGGAATCCCATAAGGTTCTCCTTGTTTAAGCCAAAACACAAAATGTACTGATTGACTTTGTGAGTGAGCCTGTTCTGTTGTTAAAAAGCTTGGCTGTCTTGTTGACTAGAGGGAGAATGTTAAGTTATTGACCGACTGGACTAGACAAGTGAAACACCATGACAGTCTCAATGAAGACGTGTCTGCTCTGGGTTGACAGAAGAAATAAAGAGAGGCATGGATGATTGTGGGACCTGTGCAATACTCATCTGGGATTAGCTCGATGATGAAGCCTTTGGCTCTAATCTGTTAGGCTCACTCACATGTGCTCACTCACAGAGCATCTCTTTCCTAGTGCCTGCATTACCAGAACTTCTCTGTAAGTCACTTGGGACTGGCATCCTGGTATTACTCCAGTTGACATCCTTTATTCCGACATACAGCTTAGCGATATATAAGAAAACAGAGTGGCCTTTTTCTAATCCTCTTAGCTTTTAGAAGCTTGGCTCCCTCCTCAGGCATAAACCAACAGCAGTCATTTATGTAACAAAAGATATTAGCTCACGCACAGGTGCACAGCTTTTCACAATGATCTACTTAGCAGCACATGGAGGTGTGAAATTGGTCTAAATGCTCTGACAACTCTCAACTTTGCTCATGCAGCTCCAGTTTCTGAGTCCACACTTGAATTTCTCAGGCTGTAACAGAAACACAGTCAATCAATGTGTGAAAAGAAATACATTATTAATACAGCCTACACTTGTGCTTTGCCACCAAACAAAGACGTGCATACTACGAATTTTGTCTTTTTTCTTTTATATCATTACAGTATAGCATATTTTTATTAAATAGTAAATGGTGAACACAAACAAACCTGAAAGAATACAACTTATATTCCATCGGCCAAGTCATAGGGCCTAACCTTTATTGAAATGGGGAATATTTTTTAGTTTATATAGTTTTTGTCTTTAGAGAGCTCCACTATGAAAAAGCTCCTTTTCTTTTTAGTATGCTGCAATTTTACAGATATCTAACAAGAATGAAACCACAGCTGTTATACCAGATTCTGCTACTTTGCATCTTGTCCCCTGGCAGTAAATTTTAAAAACACATTAGCCTGTGAACAAATTGTAAAATCCTGCTTGTTTGATAAATTAATGTTATATTATTTTTTCGTCTTTGATAAACATGTCCAATCCGCATGTGCAGTATTTCTCCTGCTCATAACGGGAAGGTTGTCAACAGTCATACATTTTTATAGAACCATAAGAAACAACTTGCAGAATTGCAGTGAAACAGCAGTGACTCATTGGTCAGTATGTTTTAACTAGATTCACTACAGTTTACTGACACATCCTTAAATTGTGGCAGACCCGATGCAGCTGCAGGCCTGGAGTCACATGTGTCACAACTGTCAGTTTGCCATGTTTACCAAAATGTCGACTAAAACCCCTCCCCCATCCAGCTCACCCAGTTTCCCCTCCACATGACGCACAGTTTTGTTTTGTGTATAAATATGTGTTTTGTATGTTCTTATATTACGCTATTTTCTGATCTTGCTCCGATGTTATAATGTTGTTTCCTCGTCAAAAACATTGAATTTTGAAATTGTGCTTTGCTTCATTCATGCATGTTTAACACACAAACCCTGCATATTTAGGTTCTTCTCTCAAAAAGAAAACACTTTGTTCCACCTTGCGATGATGTCATGTAGCAATACAAGAAGAGCTCCACTGTGTTTTTAAACTTCATACACCTTCACTGGATAATTTCTACTAGTTAATTTGCTTTTAACTTGAAAACTACCACTTCATGGCATCACAAGGTGGAACAGAGCATTCTGAGATTTGGAGATGTAGACTGACTAATAATAAAGGTTTGCTTAAACATATGTGAATGAAACAAAACACAACTCTAAGTATATTTTTGTTCAGGTAACAGCATTAAGGACATGGCTAAAAGCTTAAGAATGGATTTTGCATATGATAGGACCTTTAACAACTCGAGACGACAGACCTGACAGCCCTCCTTGTATCTTGTCTCTTCCTTGTTTGACCTACATATCTCTCCATATCTGTGTTCAGGCTTAAAGGGCTCCCTCCAGAGAATGCAACTTGAATACGTTGATGTGGTTTTTGCCAACCGCCCAGACAACAACACGCCAATGGAGGGTGAGTGATCATGGAGCTTCCATGGAGAGCTGTGGAGCGGTTGAGGCTGGGTCATGCTGTAACCTGATAAGGTGACAAATATGACCAGATCGTTTGCTTTTTCTGGACTTGTGACCCTTAGACCTTAGCAGAAATTTACAAATCATCTTTGAAACACACACACACTTAATCTCTCAAACTCTATTTTCACTCTCCACTTTTTTCAGCCCATCTCTGTGGGATTTTGAATGTCCGCATGGACTCTGAGATGCCTCCCCCTCCTGTTCATCAGAAGGAGGATTATCTGCCCCCCTAAGGATAGACGGTGTATTTTTGGGCTGGTCTCAGTAGATACAAGGCCCGCTGTGCTCACTATAACTTCAGCACAATTCCTGTACGTCTTTTCCAGTTTTCTTGTCGACAGTAGCCCCTCATCTAAAGGTGCTAAAGGATTCCCACTGGGCCCCGTAGAAGTGTTCCCAATCCTTGCGTTTTGCCCCCCGTGCTCTCAGCTTGTGTAGTGAAGGCAGCAGACGGCAGGAGGCCAATCTGTCACACTTTACACTTCCTAGGGCTGTGCTGTCGCTGTATCACGGGTGACTGATAGACAGACCCTGAGTCCAGCCCCAAAGACACATGTCTCTCCTTATTTAGTCATCCTCACTGACAGCCAATGTCACTAAAGAAATCCAAATAGTGGACTGACTTGATTGGAACCCAAGACAGTGTGAGGGATTGGTTATCTGGGAAAAAAGTAAAATTCTTGCTTGACGAATCCATATCTCTATATTTTTCAGCGACATGTGAAATGAACAAGCTCATTGTTCACCACTGATTTACAAATATTGATTCTGCAGAAGCCACGGTGTTTTTCAGCCCCCTGTGATATTACCTTTATTTTTTCCAATATATGTCCAGATTGTTGAATCCACCTGTCAATCATGTCCATTTGAAAAGACAGAGATTCACCAGTGACCAGACTCACATCTTCATAAAGTACTGAAGAAGTGTGTATTCTGGGTCCCTGGCAAGTTAAATCCACTTGTCACTCATGCTGAACACGATGGAGACTGACCAATAAGAGGTGTGAATGGGGAGAAGTAGACGTTTTTCATCACAGGATTTAAAAGAATATGATTTACACACTTTTTTTGGGATGATATTTAGGTTTTCAAAACTCTAAATCATATTAAGATATTTTTTGGTCGTGTCATAGAAGATCTATTGTAGCGAAGTTGTTTGTTGTGTGAGTATTACAGCTTTTGATTTGGACAAGATGAGACATAACATTTTGAAGTTTACAAAGTATGACTTCTTTATGCATAATATATCACGCAAACAAATGACTTGTTGTTATTGTGATCACGCTTGGTGTGATACAGCGAGTGTGCATATGCATAATGTTAGCGCTCTGTATTCTTTAACTTCCTCTGACTTTGACAGAAGAAGTTGAAGTTATTTAGCTTGTGTAACTTGTGTCTCCTTGGGAACAAAAAGTCATTGCCAGCAAGTCTGTCTTTGTTACCATCAGCCCTGTATTCTGCTGTCTACACATCCCTCATTGGCTATTACTATCCTCCACTTGACTTTGGCTTCTGCTTTTCTTGGCCTGCATCCAGGAAACAGCAAGGACAGGCCCTACTTGTGGCACTAATAAAAAATACAGCTCACTCCATTCCTTGGCAGTATGTCAGTGTTTCATTTCACGTAACACTTTTGCTGATGACACCAGCCTGTATGGACACTATGCTCTCAGGGATTAAAAGCAAAGTGGTCACTCACTCTAGAAATGTTTAATTCTCCAAATACACATCTCAAATACACAGGGAAGGTGCCTGGAACAGAATGAACTGAGGGCTAACCATCTGTGCTACAATCCATCCATTGTTAATAGGCTTTGCCCATGGCGGTCATGTCCAAGTCTCTCCACAGATATGCTAGCCACTCAGAATCATTTTTATTTGACAGCGCAACACGCAGCAAATTGAATCCAGTCAATCAAGCAAATATGGAAACACCCCAGACAGACTGAGGAGGGGAATACAAAGACATAAACAGCCATCTACACTAATAAAGAGACTTTACACTTTTGGTCGCAGGTATGTAAGGTTTGTCATCTGTAGGGCACTGAACACTCCACTCAGCTTCATGTGGGAGTGTATATTATATTAATTTAAGTGGAATAATGTCTTGTTACCATAGGTTGCTGCCAATAAGTGCAGCATGGTAACTCTTAAAATACATCATACGCATTCGTAATAGAATTTGTCTAAACACAAATATTTAGGATGCTCTCAGCAAAAACACATAATAGGCATATATATAGTCTGCTTAGGTTTATAAAGTAAGTGTGAATTAGAATTTTTGCATAAGGGGTTCATAGGATCTGGGTCTGGTGCATAGTGTAATGGGCAGCGTGCTGCCCCCGCGACCCAGCCGGATTAAGCGGGAGAAGATGGATGGATGGATGGATGTAACTTCATCTACTCCAGGCCTATGAATCTGAAAACTGCTTTGGTAGTTTTGGCACAAAAAGTACAATTAAGGGCAATTCTGTTCCTCCTAATTAAGTTATTTTTACGTCTCTACCTGTCTTTTGAAGGTCCTATATTATGCAAAAATGACTCTTGTGAGTGTTTAGCCGTGTTAGAATGTTGTTACCTCATCAGAGTGTACTTGGAGTTGTGTTTTGTTTTATTCAAACGTGTTCAAGTAACCTTTTATTATTAGTCTGTCTCCATCTCAGAAATTCAAAACGCTCTGTTCCACATTGTAATATCATAAAGTGGTAGTTTTCAGCTACCTTTTACCTTTTGTTGAGTGGAGATGAGCAGTTTTACAGCATAAATTGTCAAAGTGATTAGAGTGAATTGAGTTTTAAAACACAGTACTTCCTGTATTACCACATGAGTGTTTTCTGTGAGAGAAGAACTCAGTCTAAATATGTAGGATTTGTGTGATAAGCTTGTTCGAATGAAACAAAACATAACTCTGGGTATGTTAACGTAATATGGGCCCTTTAATCTACATGTATCCTCTACACCACACAGTTTTGTGGTAAGGCTGAGGTACATCCTTCAGATTCCATGTTACATTCTCGGGCCTCTGTCGACAAAGGAAACGACTTACTGCATCACAAAAACATATTAAGACCAAACCGTCAGATACCTGCACAAAATACTATGAATCAAGTCGTCAGCCCTTCCTCGTAGAACCAAAAGGCTAATTCATGCGTGTAGTTTCAGAGTCAGATGAAAAGTCTGCGGGGTGCTGACAGTTTCTTCTCTGTGTCCAAATCCCTCCCTTCCATTTGGACCAGATGTACTGTTATTCCTCTCCCTCCCACCTGCTGCACCCACACACCACTCTGTCTCTTGCCGTCGCAGAGTTCTGTCCAAAGAGAAGGCTGCCGATGAAAAGGAATCACTCTTTTTAATCAAGTTCAAATACGGCCCCTACTTTTCAGACGTTCTGCTCATATGCTAGCTTTTTCTATATCCAAAATAAAGTGTCTGTTGCTTGGCTAGGAGTGTTTTTAATTATGCATTGCCTTCTTGTTTCAATTTGAAACAAGACGAGTTCTATGAGTTTTTGGTCAACCACTTCCTGGACAATAACAAGCTGGCTATTAAATACATTTAAATTCTTCATTCTGCATGTCTTACCTTCTGTACTTAAAGTATTTCTTTGTTGATTAATTGATGGTCCAAGTAATCTTGTTACATTTTATAATAATAATACTAGATACAACTAAGACCACAAGCAGGAATTGAAAGGGAGAACAGTAATGGGGAAGACTATTGACTGGTGGTAAAGCAGTCATCTTAAAACTGAAATGCTGGTGGTTCAGTCCCAATTCTGAGTAGCACTGCAATTGTGTCTTTAAGCAAAACACTTTACCAGCATTACCCATGTGAATGTGATGTGTTATTGGTGGTCGCTAAGGCTGTGGAGCAATATAAAGTCAACCCGTTATTATTATTGTACCAGAATAGCACGTTTGTTGTGTCCAGTCACAAACACCTGAGCTGTAAAGGCCACCACAGCCGACTTCAGCCCCTTCGGCCCAAACCTGCTGTGATTCATTCAGCTGTAAAATAGAATGATGGGCCTTTTTATTTGACTCCTGCAGCATCTGACCACATTTAGTGACCCACAAAATGATCATTGTGCACACACAGATTCTGAAGATGGTGAAGTGAAAACTGTCATTATGTCCTTGTTCAAAACCTCATTGTCTAAATGTGTTGTGTGTACGAGGATTAGTGGTGGTCAGAGGGGCCGATGGCGATGGGGTATTGAGAGAATGAATAATACACTCTAAAGCATCTTTGAATGTCCAAAAAAATGATAATTTAATTAACATATAGAAATAAATTGCAAAAGTGGAATTGTCTAAATGCCTCAACTAATACTATGTTTACAAAATCTATAAGAATACACTTTTAGAAAACATGAAACAAACAACTTACAATACTGCATAATGAATTTTTATCATTGTGTTAAAGTGACTGAGTATATTAGAGATATAGCGCCCCCTTTTGTTCAGTTTCTAACATCATCACATTTTTGTGTCTTGCAGAAATCGTCAGAGCCATGACACATGTGATAAATCAAGGTATGTCCATGTACTGGGGGACTTCCAGGTGGTCTGCCATGGAGATAATGGTGAGTGACATTCATCAATATGTCAGCAGACTGTAAATCCCAATGTGAATGTTAAAAATATAGACTGACTCTGTATACCTCTTAGGAAGCATATTCTGTGGCCCGGCAGTTTAATCTCATTCCACCGGTGTGTGAGCAGGCGGAGTACCACTTTTTTCAGCGGGACAAAGTAGAAACTCAACTACCTGAGCTCTATCATAAAATAGGTACTTATTCAATTGTCATAAACAAAAAAAATAAATAAATAGTGAGAGTGTTAATTCATAAATTTAGATTAATATAAAGTTAAATTAACTTTACATTATTATATTTCTACAATTAGGAGTTGGTGTGGTCTCGTGGTCTCCCTTGGCCTGTGGAATTATCACTGGAAAATATGACAATGGCATCCCAGAATCCTCCAGGGCTGCACTAAAGGTAAAGTTTTATACCTAATTGTAATGTGTTTTAATGACTGTGAGAGTATCTGTTTACTTCATAGCCATATCAGTGGCTACGAGACAAAATCATGAGTGAAGAAGGGAAAAAGCAACAAGCCAAACTAAAGGAATTGGGTCATATTTCAGAAAAGCTTGGGTGTACTTTACCGCAACTCGCTATTGGTAAGTGGAACATTATTAGTGACTAGTAATTAGTTGTTCATTATTGGATACATCATAATGTCTTTTATTTTAGCCTGGTGTCTAAGAAATGAAGGTGTGAGCTCAGTGCTGCTGGGTTCCTCCAATCCAACACAGTTAACAGAAAACCTAGGAGCCATTCAGGTGACTATGAGACACATACACAGGTGTGTATAAAAATAACCATTTGTTACATTTGTTAATCCATGTTTGTACGCTTTAGGTAATTCCAAAGATAACTGCAGGCATTGCCACAGAAGTGGATCATATACTTGGAAATCGGCCACACAGCAAAAGGGATTATCACCATTAAGATCAGACTAATTTAAAGAACTGGGAGCCCATATACAGCCATGGCACTGTCACAGGTGCCCAATGTCGCTCATATGTGCGTGTGTGACTGTGTGTGACTGTGTCAAATGGTGTGTTTGGCTCCTTGTGTGAACATCATATTCTCATTTTTGTAAAGTGAGCTACTTGACAAAACCTGCATGCAATAGCTATAGCAACAAGCCATGGATGCCCTCCTTACATCTACCAGTGGATCAGCCAAGAGTGCATTGTGCTCTGCACAGTGAAACTATGCAGAACAGTCTGAAATCTTGTACGGATCTTGATGAAAAATCGTTCCATAGAAGGGAAATGATCACTCCAAAAATAGTGCATTTGCTCAGGGCAGTGCAGTAAGTGCATGATACAAAAGAAGCTTGTCACAGTGCAATGTGCTTTAAAGAAAATCCATTTGATAAAAATATATCTGAACTTTCTGTGTAAAAAATGCAACAACAGCAGAACTGGTTAGACTCCGAGGGTGATTTGCTGAGTATGTAATTGCACTGGCAGCTGGTGTACCATCTTTTGCATTAGAAGAACAATGTGCCGTTATAACAAGGCTCAAAGTGCCACTCTTCTAAAACATCTGTACTGACTGTTACATACTTGTACATTAATGTCAATGAGTTTGTCTGTGGGTCTTAGCTTTCATTCTGTTTTGTATAGCTTCCATTAGTAGGAGTACATTTTTCCCATTTTAGTTTAATCTTTTTGCAGACATCTTCTTTGTTCATTTCATGTGAATTGAGAACATAACATTTATACAGCCACAGCAGGTGAGTCATGTAGCTAATGAGGATGCCTAAAAACAACATATGGACCCTGCAGCTTGTGCACCTGGAACACACTGAACTATTGCTGTAGTTTTCTAGATGTCACCTTTTACTTAACAGGAATAGTTAATGTTTCACTCCATTCAAACTTATTTTACTGGTGACAGTAAAGTTTGTATATAAATAAAGAGCTTACGGTTATCAGATTTAGACACATCTAAAATCTCCTTAATTTGATTTATTGCCATTTTTAATGATGTAAAATGTTTTAATAGTGCTTGCTTATTTCCTATAATTGAATTTTCCTCTATGTCATGCTGTTTTGTAATGAATCTCAAATAAATTTACTTTTGTTTACTTAGTTTGAATGTTAGCATTATTTTAGATATTGAGTGGTAGGTTTTATTTATTTTGCTACGTCAGGCTAAATTAGTGTGTGACCGTTTATCCGTATAATGTCTAATGGCCAAAGAACCATGAAAGTATAATTCACTGGATTGTAGGTTCATGAAATTAATAAGTCAGTATGAGTCTAAAATGCTCATACATACGACGGCGTATAAGGCTCACATTAAAAAAAAATAAAATAAAATGCGCAACGAGAATAAAGTCGTAACATTTCGACATTAAAGTCTTAATATTACGAGAATAATGCCGAAGCAAGAAAAATTCGTACTTTTACGAGAATAAAGTAATAATTTTATGAGAACAAAGTCAAAGTAAAAATGAAGTCGTAATACTACGAGAATATAGGCTGGTAGGCTGGTGCGTTATAGAGAATTTGGTGCATATTGTTCGGTAAAACTTTACTTTAAACTGTGATTTACGCACGAATATTGATTGAAATTGAAATATTGATTGTTTTAGCCACCATCACCACACTAGTATTTTGAACTCAAGTACTTTGAAGCGACACTGCGTTTGTACTGCTGGTGTTGTGCGTCACGGCGCATGGAGCTGCCCAGTTTAGTCTTAGTTGTATGCAGAGAGAGAGAGAGATGGGTGGACTGTAGACAGGCATAGCTGACCCGATCCACACAAGAACGGAGCGAGGAAATCTCGGCGGGTATGATCTGGTGCGTTGGTTATAAGTGACATGTGCTCGATCCCCTTCGTGTGCACTGTCCATGTTGCGCTCTCTCTGTACCACATCCTTCTTGGACCAGGTCAGCGAGAACAGCCCGGCGCGGCGCTATCCACCCATCTCTCTCTCTCTATCTCTCTCTCTGCGTACAACCAAGACTAAACCATAGCTCCATGCGCCATGACGCACAACACTAGCAGTACAAATGCAGTGTCGCTTCAAAGTACCTAGACTAGTGTGGTGATGGTGGCTAAAACAATCAATATTTCAATTTCAATCAATATTCGTGCGTAAACCCCAGCTTAAAGTAAAGTTTTCCCGAACAAAATGCTTTAAATTCGCTATAACGCACCAACCTGCCAGCCTATATTCTCGTAGTATTACGACTTCATTTTTACTTTTCACTTTTGTTCTCGTAAAATTACGAGTTTATTCTTGTAAATGTATGATTTTGTTCTCGTAAAATTACGACTTTTACTGGCTTCGACTTTTTTCTCGTAATATTACGACTTTAATGTTGAAATGTTATGACTATTCTCGTTGTGCATAATTTATTTTTTTATGTGAGCCTTATACTATGACGGTCTACATACACTATATTTAGTATGACGGAAATATTTTTTAAATTTCTAGAAAAACATTTTGATAGCGACAGATCAATATATCGGGAAAAACATGGAGGGCGTGTACTTCCTGTCTTTGCTCCAATCAAAATTCTCCTGTGGAAATACCGTAATTTGATAGGATAGTGCTACTTCCTGAAGAGAATCCGTCTCGAAACCCGCGAATAACGAAGTTTGCAACGTTATAACAACAATGAAACATTACTTAAAGTTAGGCATCAAGGCCTAATCAAATGTGACTTTTAGGTGACGGGAATTCTCCTGAAATTAAGCGTTTTTGAGGAACAGCTCGGAGAGCAAAACAAAGAGCTAGCCTTGTGTTTTGTTAGCATCGGATCTAGCAAATGTCTGGAAACTAGGGAGCTAGAGCTTTGGTGATATCGAGCACAAACAAACTTTCTTTGACCACCTCTAATACGCTTAAGGTATGTTTGGTATAAATATTTATATACATGTAAATAAAAACATACCTCCAATTCTGTATATTTTTTCAGTTTAAGCCTGAAGTCATGTCGCTTTCAAACGAGTCTCGCTTATGGACAAATCAAGATGCGAAACGAAACAACAGAGGAGCAACGATTTGTGCTATAACTGAGCTTCCATCTTATTCATTTGAAGACGACTTTGAACTGAATAAGTCATATCCCTGTGCTCAGACACCACAACTTAAGAGGAACCTTTTGGCCTTTCGAGATCAATGCGCTATTGAATCCTTAAAAGGTAAATGCTTTCAAGTGTATGCTTTGTCTATGCATGTAAGAAATATGTTTGTCTTAAGTTAAATACTAGTTTTTAAATCTGTTTTACATGAACATTTCTTTAAACAGGGGGACTTGACAAAGTTTGTAAAGCAGCAAGAAACAACAAAATGTCAAAACTGCATTGGTCTCCAGACTCACTGCCACATCCACATACTACTTCACAAGCTGATGAAAACCTGTTTTGTCAACTCATAGATGGCAATTGTATCCTACCACAGTCTCCAGCAATCCTGAACCCAAACAAAGTTATTCTGATTGTAGAACATAAATCCAAAAAGGTATTAAAAATCTGTTGTCGTTAAGGTCATGTGCATAAATCTTATTTTGTATTTATCTCTGCAGCTTATTTCAGTCAATGACCAGGCGTGTAAATTTTATGACTGCTCCTCTGATGAATTGGTTGGGAAGAAGCTTTCACAGGTGTTAACAAAATCAAATCAGTTTATTGTGGATGTTTTGGAGGAGGACTTTCTGCTCAGAGATGGAACCATTGCACCAGTGCTTGGAAAAGTGGTATGAAATGTGTTACGCTCACTTTTTTTGGGTCCCACTATGGTGTCTTAACATCCTTTTGTAAAGGTGGATGCGAAAGTGCCATCTGGAGAAGTCTTGGTTTCCGTTTGTACCTACAG
Source organism: Scartelaos histophorus (assembly GCA_000787155.1). NCBI lineage: Eukaryota > Metazoa > Chordata > Actinopteri > Gobiiformes > Gobiidae > Scartelaos > Scartelaos histophorus. The sequence continues at coordinate 111,588 of KN499538.1, read as the reverse complement.
ACAACCACAAGGAAACTGGGTTCTTGTCATTGAAAATGTCGAAAGATTATCAGCCTTTTTGACATTTTCTCAAGAGGTAAATGGGGAATCGAACAGTGATATTTTCTCTGTAAATCATTCTAATAAGTCTAGTTTTAATAAACTGAATATTTGGGGTAATTCTAGGGTGACATATTGAGTTGTGACATGGCGTTTGCTCATCTCTTTGGGTATCATCATGCACATGAGTTGACAGGGATGTCCATAAATACTTTCATGCCTTCACTACAAATCCATCATCAAAGTTATGCAGTGCCAAAGGTAAACAAGAAATTGTTGTATTTTGGGTGGACTTATTTTATTACAAAATGGGTCTAGCTTGTTTTTGTATTTTACATTTTTCAATTTTTGTTTCTCTTGTAGTCTCTCAGGTTGCAAAGAGTACATGGCAAAAGCAGACTGGGTGCATCAATTCCACTGTGTATTAAACTTCAGGGGGCATTATTATGTGGAACACCACAACATAAAACTGGCTCAAGTTACAACAGTTCTATAGATTGTATTGAAGAAAAACAGAAATGGGAGCAGACTGAGAATTTGTCCAAAGAAACCACTTCATCCTCAGGTTAGTGCCTTTAGGAACAGAAATGAGGAATTGGACTGTGCGTACATTCATTGTTTCTCTGCGTTTGACCCAGAAGTGAAAACCGAAAACAGCCTTAACCATTCAGTTGGTCCATCACTGGAGTACTCTGGTAGCGTTTGGGCATTTACTCCTCTCACTGGTCTTCTCCTGCTTCACACTGATGGCTCAATCTATAGTATCCACAATCACCTGTCTGTCACCCTTTTTGGATACAGCAAGGAGGAGCTGGTGGGCAAGGTAAACCAAAATCACCCATTTAAACTGGTCCTGGTGTGAATTTTCATTTCATTTTCTGTTTGTCTTTTATTTAGAGTGTTACATTTCTTATGCCTGGTTTCTATGGATGGATGTCTGAGACTGATGGAAAGGACAGCCAACTTCCAGACTCTCAAGTTGAAGGGGCTAATCCTACACCATCAAAAATCTCTAAAGCAGGTACACACCTTTTCATTTAGCTCATAATTCTCCATGTAGTTGCCACTTAGTACATTGTACTCTTTTAGACAAGCATAAGATTTGCTATGTTTTATAATGGTCTTTTAATGTAGACCCCTCCTCACTGGTAGCTGGAGACATGGCTATGGTAAATCAAGCTGTTAAAGAGTGGGCCTCCACTGGACGAGGCAGGATCTTTACTGGGACAAGTTCCAGACTGGAGCACCAAGCAAGTGCTCTTTCTAATCTTACTTCTCCTGCAGTCACCTCCACACGCATGCAAATGCAAGTAACTTCTGTTTACAAATCCATTAATGCTTGTATGATGAATCATAAAATTAGACATGCCTGTATGACTTGTGGGTGCAATTAATTACAACTGAAATAATGTTTGCAGGCCTGATAACACAGCTTGTGTTGCTCCTTACAATGCTGAGTTTGCCAGTGCAGACACCACGGAGGAGCTGCTTCAGACCTTTGCTTTGGTAGAACCTCCTGGTGAGGATACATTCTGCCTGGTTTCCACCAAAATCAAACCTAAGGGGAAAAAAAGTAATGGAAGAAGGGACCAAAAACAAACTTCTATAGGTAAGACAGGGTTTCCATTAATATGTGAATTTGTGAATTTGTTCTGGCAAACTCCATTAGAATTATTTTGTTCATTTAGATACACTAAATGATGATCTACAAGATTCCAGCTTTGAAGTGATTTCAATGGAAAGCAGGTGAAATTTAAAAAAAAAGGTTTTGTTTTTGCTCAAGTTCATGTTAAGGAACACACTTCAGAAACTGATTTTCTTTAATTATTGCAGATCTTCCTCTGGTTTCTGTGAAAAGTTTGCTGGCTATGCACGGACAGATTCTGGTCATCCAGTGCAGTCCAGTTCAGCCCATGCAGCCGACTCTGCCAGCTGTTTCTTGGATCTGAATAGTGAAGGGGAACTAGTAACTCGGGCCTTGGCAGACCTCGACCTGAGTGATAATTTCGAACTGCTTAACAGCAGACAGAGCCACCAGAAAACCCAGCGCAGTACAACTACGTGTGACACTGCAGAGTTATCTCCATCTCCTTATGTCTCAGAAAATGACCAGGGAGGACATTCACCAGTTCAAGTTGAAAATGCAACTGGTGAGCATGTTTCAAATAGCTGTGAGAAAAAACAGTTGGCTACAATACAGCCACTGTTGGATATTCATGTCACATCTACCCCCAAGAAGCAAAAGGAAACTCTCATGACACAAGAGATAGTGGAAGGGCACTTTAAGGGCTCTGCATACCATAGAGATGGCGCACAGATAGGTTTGTAGTAGTTAATGAAATTTTATACATCCAACTCCATCTCACAATGAACCCTGTTTTCATTTCCAGATGTGCAGTGTGATGTTTGCAGGACCTCTCTCCTCGATGGAGGCTTTCTGTATTGTGTGTGGATGAGTAGACTTGGTCACCAGGGGTCAGTGTTGCTCACAAGTAAATCACTACAGGATGAGTCCAAAACTAGTCTAGGGGAGGTTTGTGGCTCTTTGCAGCAAGAAATTAGTTGACTTTTTGTAATATTTTACCATAATATTTTTTTTTCCCCAGAGAATAGGTGAAGCTACTCATGGAGACGCCTTGCACACTACTATGGACCTGGAGCATTCCCGTGCATGTGATGGTCAATTTGAAGAAGAATATCAGACTGTTAAAGCTGTTGGTAAAGGGGCTTTTGGATTTGTTTGGAAAGCAATAAGGCGCAGTGACGGACAAGAAGTAATAATATATACATGATTGTATTCATTATATATGATGTTTTCCTCTTAATTTATGCCTTGTTTATGTGTACATTTCAGGTTGTTGTCAAGTTCATTAACAAAACAAGGGTAGTGAGCGACAGCTGGGTGGATGACCCCATGCTTGGAAGAGTTAGCCAAGAAATTGCCATCCTCACTAGAGTACAGCATCACAACATTGTCAAGGTAATACCCAAAATCCAAAGTTTGTGTGTTGTTCAGTAAACCCTTTATTTATCTTGTACACGTCACACATATAGGTATTGGAGGTTTTTGAGAATGAGGGATATTTCCAGATGGTTATGGAAAAGCATGGTGATGGACTGGACCTATTTGAATTCATAGATCGGCAACCAAGACTGGATGAACCTCTTGCCAGCTATATTTTCCGACAGGTATATAAATACGTTTTTATTTATATAGTGCTTTTCACAGACATATGTAACAAAAACGCTTTATGGAGCATTATTCATTCACTCCACAATCTGTGGTGCCAAGCTACTATTGTTGCCACAGCTGCCCTGGGGCAAACTGACGGGAGCATGGCTGCCAGTCTGTGCCATCACTCTCTCTGATCTCCACCATCACACACACACACACACACTCATACACACACACACACATCACACACACATCACCTTCGTATTAAGAATGTGGATGAAGTGCCTTGCCTAAGGATGCAACAAAAGTTTTTGCCACTGGCACCCCACTGTGGCACCTGGTTTTCCCAGAGGTCTCCTATCCAGATTCTACACAGGCCCAGCCTGGCTTAGCTTCTGAGATCTGATAAGATCTCAGAAGCCAGTATGGCCACATATGGTAGGGTCATGTAGGTATAAACATTTGTTTTTAAGCTAATTTAATTATTATTTTGGGTATTTTTAGCTTGTTGCAGCAGTGTTTTACCTGAGAGCCAAGAACATCCTTCACAGAGACATAAAGGATGAGAATATCATTATTGACAAATGCTTCCACATTCGACTCATTGACTTTGGTTCTGCTGCAATGATGGTGCCTGGAAAACTGTTCTATAATTTCTGTGGCACGCTTGAGTATTGCTCCCCAGAGGTGCTTCAGGGAAATCCGTAAGTCATAATAATTTAATTAGTTAACACATTTTAAATTGAATTCACTGTTTTGGTAATTGTTTTTTATGCAGTTATGAAGGCCCAGAGCTGGAAATGTGGTCAGTTGGGGTTTTGCTTTACACACTTCTTTTTAGTGAGAATCCTTTTTGTGGCATGGAAGAGATTCTGAATGGAAAACTGAAGCTTCCATTTCCATTGTCTCCTGGTATGTTTTATCAGTTCAGGATTATTTTGAAATAATTGTATGTGTTATCATTGTACAAAAACTAAACTTTTATTCGCTTGTTCTCAATCCTCTAATTGTTTTTCAATGCACAGAGCTGCAGGAGGTGCTGGGTGGTCTGTTGCACCCTGATCCCACAGAGAGGATGACCCTAGACCAGCTTCTCCTACAGTCCTGGATCAGTCAACCTATTTCCCTTTCAGAGTATAGCTGGACAGAGGTGGTGCCAGCTGATCAAAGCTTTTGTAAGAGTCACTGACCCAAGTGTCCCATTTACATACTTACTGCACATATATGATGTTTTCATATTTTTTTGGAAGGCTCACCACTACCATCTGAGTCAGGCCCCAGGGAATATCTTGAACAAGGTTTATTCCCCGTTCATGGAGATGAGACTCTATATGATGATGATGATGAAGATGAGGAAGATGCAATATTTGCCCTGGAAAATGAGCTCCAGAAATATCTGAGAAATGAAGATGAGAAATAAAAATTGTAGACTCGACAGCAACCGAAGAAGAGCAGAGGGTTTGAAGAAAATAAGCTATAAGTAAGTTTATAGATAATAATGAAGATGATTCTTTTTGTTTTAGATGTTACCAGTATTTGAAGATCATGTAAATACTGGTTGTGACTATTCCATTTTTTCCTAACATATTTATTCTACAAAGGACATTTATTTAAATCACATCCTATAATGTCTCAAAGCAACTGTTAAACTCTTTTAAGCTTTTTTAATGTTGACAGGTTTTGTTTTTTTTTCATGTTCTGTTGTGCCTGTTTTGTGGTGTGTATATAAATCACTTCACCATATTTATTTTTGATAATAAATATTTTATAGAACTATATATGCTGGGTTTTATTCAATTGTTCACATACCATTTGCTATAAATTATTTATCATTAATGAGTACTGTATTGATAAATAAACACATAGGAACCATTGTCTCCATTAGTTCAACCCGGTATAATATAATTGACGGACAAGCATGGGACCTATCTTTGCACTGCGGCAGGTAAACAACATCTTTCATTAATTTAATGTAAATGTAGCCTTATTTTGCATTTTACACATGGACCTGACTGACTAGAATCTTTTAAGATCCTTTTATTCCGCACAATTTCATTTGTATACCATGTTAAACACAAGAGCGCTTGCCTGATGCTCCTTGTAGCCCTACTACTACCTCTACTACAGTAACAAGTCCACGTGTTTTCTAGGTTTGCTGGATTACGCGGTACAACATTTATCATCTATCAGGGTCAGTCCTGTGCACGAAATGTCTCCAGCCGCCTGTCTGTGTCACCAGAAGGCTTCGCTCCTCCACCGCAGACAACACCCCCCACAACCAAGAAGAGCTTTCCGTGCGTGGCTTACTCGATATGGGCTTTACCGACACCCAAGCAGAACACATTTACGACACAGTTGGCAAAAGCAGAGGAGAAAGTGCTGCAAAACACACATTATCAACGTTGTCAGCTCTGATTGTCCTTGGCCTTAATCCAGCAAGTGTCCTGAAGCTGTTAGAAAAATGTCCTGAGTTGTACAGTATCAAGGAAGCACAGCTGCAACAGCGTATTGCAAATCTCAGAAAACTAGGTCTTCTTGAAGGTAAAATTAATATAAGTTGGTTTGCCCATTTGATATACCTGCACTATTTACATTATTATTTGATCTCTAGGCAGCCTTCAGAGAGTAGTGGCCTATCACCCTCAGATCTTGACCATGAAGGTGAAAAAAATCAAGAACATGGTGATGTTTCTTAAAGAGAAGTGTCTCTTTACATCACAACAGGTCACAGATATTCTCCGGGACAGTCCAGCCATAATACAAGAGGACTTGGCGCAAATTCAGTACAAGTTTCAGGTAGTCTACTTTCCCTTAAGTGGCATTGAAAATTTTACATGAAGCTGCTTCCAAATTAGTAGATGTGATGATTCACAATTGGAAAATCGAACAGCGAATATTTAGGTGGTTAGTGGGGGCAGGAGACTAAACATTATCAGTACATAATCCTACCAAAGGATGGCGAAAGGAAATAAATTTGTCGACTGGACAAAAGTTACAAAAGCGACTCATCCGAGCTGCTCTTCAGTTGGCAGGAGACTAAACATTATCAGTACATAATCCTACCAAAGGATGGCGAAAGGAAATAAATTTGTCGACTGGACAAAAGTTACAAAAGCGACTCATCCGAGCTGCTTCTTCAGTTGAACTGAAGAAGCAGCTCGGATGAGCCGCGAAACGTATTCAACCAAATAACTTTTGTCCAGTTGACAAATTTATTTTCTTTTGCCATGGATTCTACCTGGACGACTGAGGGATTTTTCACAAATCCTACCAAAGGTTATTGGCATTTCATTGTAAAAAAGTGTGTGATTCTATAATTGTGACACAAAATATCAATACCGTCCCATGCTGATCACAAAGGCCAAGGTTTAGCACTTTTACATGCTATTATTTGTATTATTTGAGAATTTAGTATTTAACTGTTATAGAATCATTATTTTACAGTTGCTTCATTGTAAACTGCAAAACTGTTTTAAAGTTAATAGAAAAGGGTCAATTTAATTCTTGCTCAAAACTGCAGAATTAATGGCCTTTTATAGTGAAATCAATTCAAAAATTTTCACATAAGCTAAAACAATGTCTGTTATTAAGAAAACAATATGTATTTTGGGGAGTGGACATTGATGTTGGAGGCTCTAATAAAGACAGAGGGGTAATGACAAAGGAGGTAAAGCTGGTGGTAAAGTTACTTCACTTAAAATTTCTACAGTGCAGGCAAAATGCTATTGAGAATTATTGCACCATCTGGTGGAGACATTTGAAACTTACACTTACTTATTTACTGCCTTCTCTTCACAGTATGTTTATTTTCGAATGGGAGTCAAACAGGCTGAGATGGTCAAGTCCAGGCTGTTCCGTTTTACTCTGGATGAAGTGCGGAATCGTCACTGTTTTCTGGAGCTGAGGGGACTTTTTGAAACCCCTGACAAAAAAGGACAGACCTCTATTATCAACCCCAAACTTGGCAGCATCCTCAGTGGGGATCAAGACATGTTTGTTACTGAAGTGGCTAAAGCTACAGCCGAAGAGTATGATGTTTTTCAGAGACTAATGGCAAGAGAATATCAGGAGGAAGAGCAGCTGGTGGACTTTGACAGCATCAGTGATGATGATGTGGATGAGGATGTGGAGGAGGAAGTGGGGAATAAGGGGAAAATGGGATACATCAAGAGCAAAAAGAAGTTACATCATGAAACCTAAAATATCATTTAGAAAATCAAATGAATTATGATGATATCAGTCTTCCTTAATACATTTTCAACTCTAGTAAATATCAATGATTTAAAATTGATTTAGTAACAGTTTAAAATATAAGGCGTGAATACTAACTACTCAGTTATGGTAATAATAATTGAGTAATAAAATGGACTGTACACATACATGTAAATACATGTAAATACATGTGCCGAGAAAAGGTCAGATAGCAGGAAAAAACAGTTAAGTATGAAGATGGCCTCATGTTGTATAACAGTTTCATTTTCAATCCTTTTTCATCTAATAACATAAAAAATAGTTACCAGATTAATTCATTAAAATGTTGCTTTACACCCACAGTTTAATCAAAATCTGCATCATGTCACTGAAAGTAAGATTAAAAGCCCTGTTTCACTGGTTTTAATTCAAATTCCTGAAAATCTTCAAGGAAAAAATGTCATACCTTTTTTACCAAATCGCACAGCCTTTGCTTGAAGTTCAAGGTTCTTGGGGAATGGAAAATGAGGAACTGTATAAAAAAATTGCCCAACAGCTTTAAGCTCCACCCTGTTGCTATGTGATGCTCAAGCATCCATTGCTTTCTCCATTGCTTTATCACCTGTACAAGTCAATATTGCCCCATCAGGCTGCTGGATCACTCCGGTACTAAGCACCTATCAATTTATAGAAGCGTTTAGACAAGCTGGGGTGGAGTGCGCCTCGCACAGTGTACAGGCAGGTAAGAGCAGTTATCTTTGTGCAATCAATAATTTGTCAAAATTGTGAAATGGTTCAACAACCCATGAGATTTTGTTTGTTTTATTTATTTTTTCTGTTCCTCAGCTAGTACTTGCGCATATGTAAGAGCAAAATAATTGTACAGAAACTTATTTGCATATTATCTTCTGTGTTTGCGGGATCTCCATCACTGTTTTTTTCAAGATACCAATGTAGCAGCTGTTATCTCTAGCCAATGGTCTTAAATTTACACTGTTTTTCATTCACAGACAGTTTCAGTTGAAGATATTTGGAATATATGGATTTGGGGAACATGGTGCCTGGGCTTCAGATATCAAACATCACGGAGGAATGGGCCGAGAGCTTTCGAAGATTGCACTTAGAGTTCTTTGTCATCCCTACCATCATTTTCAGTCTGGCCACCCTGATAGCCGACTTCATTCTCCTGGTATGCATCTTTCGGACTCACGCTTTATGCCAAGAAACACGGTACTTACTTGTGGCCAACACCCTGATAGCAGACGTACTCTTCCTAATTTTTCATTTGACTACACAGCTTTGTAATTCCACTGAAGTTGTAATTTCTTGGACAGTTTGTGAACTGGTCACAACCGTCACTGCCATTGCCTACTCCTGTGCTATCCTCAGCGTCACATTCATGGTGGTTGACACATATGCTGCTGTGCGCTGGCCACTGAAATACAGAAGATTCCTACCACCAGCTCGAACCCACCGCATACTATTTGGGTTGTGGCTCTTTGCTACCATTTATCCATTAACTCTTGTCATTTTGATGGTCAGTGGCAGGAAGCAAGATGAGGAAGTTAAAATGTGTCTTGTCCTCATCTTTCTTGGGTTTATGGAGACAAAAAACATAGTTGGCAACCACCTGTATTTATTGATCATTGCCATTGTTTGTGCATTGCTGATTTTGTACTGCTATATCCGGCTCTATATGGTGACAAAGACTCAAGGGATCTGGCAAAGGCGCTTTTCCAGAGCCAGAGTGACGCTCCTTGTTCATGCCTTTCTCCTGGTGCTATACTTCACCCCCAGCTTTGTCTTCAATGTGGAGTTGATCTTGTTCCACAGAAGAGACATAAAACACGATGTTCAGGTGTGGATCAGCACAGTCAATATGTATGTTTTTATGCTATTGCCGAGAGCCTGTGCTCCTTACCTGTATGGCCTCAGGTACAGGGAGATCCGGGAAACATTAATACAGCTGTTGTTTCACTCCAGGCGCCTCCCCCAGATTACAGTCTCATAAATATAGTAATAAGGATCATCATTGTGATTTTACTTATTTATTGTGAATGCATACTACCTCCCAGGGTGTGGGCCAATATTGTTACAAATATAGAGTACCTGTACAAAGTGCACACACAATTTAAGCATATTGTGCATAATTGAGTATGTTGTTTTTGTTTAGTTTAAGACATTTTGCTATGAACATAAGAATTAAATATGTGTGATTTGGTACTTTATGTTCCATGACCTTAACATGATGTCCAGCACTCAGCTCTGTGCTTTGTTCAGTCATTCAGACACACATCTAATGACACTGAGTAGAGTCATATCATAGAGTCAAAGAGGTACACATACAAATATTTAATTAGTTTTAACAATTGTGTTTGTGTGTATATATTGTATATGTAATTTATTTATTCCTATAAAATGTCTGAAAGACCAGATTTTATCCACTTTGAGGTAGATATAGGTAGGTATAAAAAAACAACATTTAATTATTTGTCGCCTAGTTAAGTGTATAGATGTTTGTACCAAATGTTAATAATGATGTTATGTGAACACACACTGTAATCTAATTTTGACTGGTGTGTGGACGGAGCTTTTTGTCATGTTACATGTCTTGGTT
>KN499538.1:80705-101543 GCA_000787155.1 Scartelaos histophorus | reverse complement strand
CAGCAGCCTGGATCCCAAAAAAACATGAGCCTCTTTTTATGAACCATATCAACTCAAATATTTTGCAACAGCATGGGGAAGTTGTGACATCCTTTGTTCCAAAAGCTCCTCCCTCTTCTTCACCTGAAATACATCTTGTTTTCACGTGTCCCACTCCCTTGGAAGTTATTTCTTAAACACGATTATCTCTGACACATTTGTTTTTATAATGATGTTAGATATAAAAATATAAAAAATAAAAATACAATAGCTTGAAATGTCTTGTTAGTATTTTTATTTTTCCCTGTTCTCGTTACACCTAAGACATTTATAAGTACTTTTCTGTGAACAGTGTTTCGATGTTGAATCTTTTATTTCGTCGAAAGTTGGGTTTGTTTGCAAACAAAGGGAAGCCACGTGGAGAAAACGAGTTCAGTGGGAAGTGTTGTTCTTCTCAGAGTCTACTGTACTGACAGCCATGTCTAACAGACTTCATTACCCAGAAGGCACCGCTCGCAGCAGCTGGGTCGCTGAAGTGGGCTGGATTTTCTTTTTGTTGACAAGTATATAATGGGTCTGAACAGTTAGCTAGTAGAAGTCTTTGTTTGTCACCACGTCAAAATGTCTTGCTTGTATTGGAGTCACGTAGAATTTTAATATTTGTGCGAAAATATTACAGTAATAGGAGTTTTTGAAAGTTTTCAAGACTTTTTTTTCCCCCTCCAACTCTTTTTTTTTTTTTTTTTTGAAGACCAAAGAGGCCCATCAGGAAAACAGTCCTCACCGGGTAATATTGATCTTTCTACGATACTTGAAATGTTTGTTTTGATTGTTTTGAACACTTTTCACTTGTTATAACTTTGTGCCTACTACGTGATTTGTTGACTAGCGGCACAAGGGATGCCTCCTTTGTCTGGCAAGTCCAAGTCCTATTTTTAGCTCCAAGTAGGCCTATAATGTTAAATATTATTAATTCATTTAATAATTTGTTACTGGTATGCCACATTGAATTATTGCTGCGTTAATATGTTTGTTGGGTTTATCTAAAAATTTTCTGTTTTTTACATGAATAAAAATTATGCCATGATGAAACTGCGCAGTGCGCACCTGCCCTATTGTTACTAATGGGTAAACTTTAGTGGCTACTATTTATTTTGATTTATTTATTATTTTTAAACCACAATATTAATCATAGTCCATAGTATTCAAAAAGGGGAAAAAAATCTAAACTTATATCACTTAATTAGTACTAGTGCGTTTTCCGTTTCAGATGCTCCGTATCCCGCCGGGCGCGTGCTGTTGCATCCTCAAATAAATCCTCAAATAAACGTGTGGCTAAACCAGTCCCAAGTCAGGTTTAGTCACAGGAGGCGCTTCCGTCAACTTTAGCACGTGATAAGATTACCTTTGCCCTTGCTGATTTAAAAATAACGTTGTAGAGACACATAGAGACTAATAAATCTCAACAATAATAGAAAAATTATTCTGTCGTAGGCCAAGAATTTAGAAATTTGGAAATCACTTTAAAAGAAATATTGTAGGAAATGCATAAATTGATGTTTGATTGTATTATTTATCATTTATTACTTGATTTACATACTAAATATATGCAATTGTGAAATCTAAATTAAAGCTTTGACATTGACCATACACCAAACCGCAATTCTGTGCCTGATCCCTGCCCCCACTTTCAAAATAAACCTGTGTGATATGTACCTTGGATTTGAACCATTGCTCAACAACGTCCCTCCTCTCCTGCCTTCTGCGTGTGTGTGCACCTCTGTGTCAGAAGGTTCATTTTGCTGCAGGCTAAAACCGCAGGATTGATGAGTTGGAGGAAGTGTTATAAAGTTATTGTTAACTGCCTCACCCCAAACTTACCTTGTCAGTGTTGTGTGGATGTTTTGTTTTTTTGTTTTTTGTTTTTTTATTTAAACAATGGACCTCTTTATATATATTTTTGCTGTTAACTCATTACTATGGGTGGATTTATTCTGTTATGTTTAAAATGTTTCAGGTTTCATTCATCTTAGAAACAGTCTACCCTGAATGTTGCAGCCATGGTGTTGATTCTTGGCAGACGAATGAACAGAGAGGACTCCACGATCAGAGACTCTCCTGCTGTCAAGCGCAAGGTGACAATTTATTATGATGGTCTTTGTTTGCGTGGTATTACTGTTTTTACAGTGGATTAATTCTAATACTGTGTTTTAGGTCTTTGAGGTTGATTCCAAAAGTTTATCCAGTCAGGATGTACTGGACTTCTGCTCTGGGGCGTCCCACTCTGAGGGCATCCTGCAGGTGTTCAATGAGTTCCGTGACTGCCGCCTGTTCACAGATGTGGTCATCAGCGTTCAGGGCCGAGAGTTTCCCTGTCACCGCGCTGTGTTGTCTGCATGCTCTTCCTATTTCAGAGCTATGTTCTGCAACGACCACCGTGAGAGCCGCGAGATGCTGGTGGAGATTAATGGCATCCTAGCTGAAGCTATGGATTCATTTCTGACCTACGTTTACACAGGGCGTGCCAAGATCACCACTGAGAATGTGCAGTTCCTCTTTGAGACCTCTAGCCTCTTCCAGATCTATACTCTACGTGATGCTTGTGCTAAGTTTCTTGAAGACCAACTGGACCCATGCAATTGCCTGGGTATACAGCGCTTTGCAGATGCCCACTCCTTGAAGCAGCTGGCCAGCCGCTGCCGCAGCTATGCCCTGGCTAACTTCTCCGAAGTCGCTCAGCACGAGGAGTTTCTAGATCTTCACAAAGAAGAGCTGGAGGAGTACATTGCCAGTGATGAGCTGTCCATTGGGAAAGAGGAGGTCGTGTTCGAGGCAGTAATGCGCTGGGTCTACCACTGCGCTGAGCAAAGGAGGCCCATGCTCAAGGACCTGCTGCACCATGTGCGTCTGCCACTTCTGCACCCAAACTACTTTGTCCAGACAGTGGAGGGAGACCAGATCATTCAGACTGCCCCAGAGTGCTACCAGCTTCTCCACGAGGCCAGGCGCTACCATGTGCTTGGAAATGAGATGATGTCACCAAGGACCCGCCCACGCAGGTAACAGAAAAAGTGACTGTTTGATGTCACAAGCTTTTATTCAAATTAACAAAAATTGCTTCTAAACATCAGGGTAAGATAATCACACACGGATATCTTTTGTTGTTATTGAGCTGCTTAATTGCTTTCATTTGGTAACAGATCATATTCATTAATGTCATAACTCGTTGTTAGTTTGTTGTTGTTTAACAGAGAGGAGTCAAATGTCAGGCAAAGTTGTTATGCTCATGCCATTGCCTGCTCCGTGATCTTATTTTCAACAGAATTAATAACAGAGACAGGGCATGTTCCTACAGAGAGGATGTCTTGAAAAAAAAAGAAAAAAAGTGACGCAATCAAGAAATGTTCAGTCTTGTTTTTTGCCATGACATTTTACCGACTTACCCAGTGCCCTTTACCTGAGTTATTTGAATAAAGTCTGTTGTGCCAGCTATGTTTAATATTTTATAAGTTAAGGGTTAAAGCTCTGTTAGCTCACTGGGAAATACAAAAGGCCATATGGTGAACAGTGGGACAGTAAACAAGAGTGCAGCTGTCTCGTGCGATAGGCTTGTTAAGAGAGCTGAGCGGGGCCAGTTGTGTGTGTCAGTTATTATTGGCGGGTGATTTGTATTTCAGTTGCATTGTGTCCTGTATCTAGGCAGATGTATTCATGAATAGGCCAATCAGATTCCACGCGGTTGGCTTTGTTTACCCTCAGGCCCAGTGCTGTATCAGACTGAACTGGATTCATACCTCTCTCTCTGCACCTGCACTGCTGTTTCTACACAAACTGCTCCAGGCCTTACTTTTCTCTGACACAAAGATTAGGTGCTACTGTAAGGATCCTGATCTCCTTCACATCACAAGTCTTGAAAAACATTGATATACAAGTCTAGAATCTACAGTGTACAGTTGAGACGTTATATGTGTGTAAATAATTTGATTAGTTCATTCTTTCTACTGCTTGGTTTGTGTACTGTGTGTATCCTGCTTTATTGTTGTTCTCAAGCTTCAAACTGAACTTTGCCTTCTAGATAAGTGGATATTTTTGTGCTTGCCTGTTCATGCACAGGTATTATCTTTGGTGCTGTAGTAAAGTTTGTTTTTATCTTCATTCCATATGTCTAGACTGACTAACACGCATTAATTAAGCAGTATTAATAACTATGATAATAAAGACACTGATTGTAATAAATCTGTTATTTGGTATTTCACTCAGGTCGACTGGATTCTCTGAGGTGATTGTTGTGGTTGGAGGTTGTGAGAGGGTGGGAGGCTTCAATCTGCCCTACACTGAGTGCTTTGATCCAGTCACAGGAGAGTGGAAGTCACTGGCCAAACTGCCAGAGTTCACCAAGTCTGAGTATGCAGTCTGTGCTCTGCGCAATGATATTCTGGTTTCAGGTAAGTCCTGTAAAAAGTACACTTCTACGTTCATCTGTTTGTGTGAGTGCACGTGTGTGAGAGAGAGAGAGACTGAGGGAGAGCTGCTGTGTAATCTCCCTGGGGACCGACAGGAAGGCCGAGCTGGCTGTTTGCCTTGTGTTATTTTTAATGCCTCACACAGTTGAACTTGAAGGAAAATATGAGAACAACATCTGGATGCACTCTGAGCTCAGTCCTATGAGAGGCGTTCTGCCAGCACCAGTGTACACTCTCTCTCTATTGGCCAATATTCAGGACCATTGCCTCTCTGTTTATTTTTAGTTAGTTTTACTTAATTTAGTAATTAGTAAATAACATAACCAAGTGTAGCATCACATCTTCTAGATGTCAAAACAGCAATTTTGTATATGCCAATATACATATAAGAATAGGGCATAGAATGAAAAGCAATGGATAAATGTGTCTGCTAGCATTGTTCATGCTTAAACCTGCAGGATGACAAATCCAACCATAACAACCCCAGTAGAAATAAGGAAGAGAAAAACATTTAAAGCAGTACTGAGAAACAGGAACGGTCTTCCCTGCAGCCAGAACTGTTCAGGCATTATCTGTGCCAAGTCCTCACGTGTGCGCTATCAATCTTTCCTGCGCCTGGAAAAATCAACAGGCTGCACCTCCCCCACTCTCTGTAACTGTATCATATACATCCATCAGCTTTGAAGTAACTGACCCTGCAGCCAAAAAACATGTGCTTATATTTCTGCGTATAGACTTTTCTCCTTACTTTTGTTGCTTCACACTGTTTAAGTCCTGCTCTGAGCACTGTAAATTCCTTGACGGCATATGTAGAGAGCCCCCATTTCAGATGAAATATGTCACACGGGAATGTGCTGTAAGAAGTCTCAACACATGGACTTCAGCACAGGTCCTCTACAGGTTAACAAGTACAGTACTATGCTGTATGCATAATTTCCAATCATGTGACAAACCTGGTGGTATACTCATCATACTGGAATTCTACATAATCTGCTTTAGCAAAATAAACAAATCAGACAACAAGCTGTGCCCAAAACAGAAGGCAGCAAGTTCAAACATTTTGTGTAAAATGTACATTGTTAAACTTATTAAGCCTCCTTAGACAGCCTTCTGTGTCGCCTTCTTTCTTTTACGAGAAAAAGCCTAAAGGTAGCAGACTGTCTGGCTCGCTCTCAGACATCATTCTGACGACAGACATCAGATACATGATTATTAATATCAGGCTTTTCAACAAAACAAGGTTAATTTATTCAGTAATGAATAAATATGTATTTTTTTGATGGTTGCTAGCTGATTTGTTTGAACTTACCTCAAGGGCTAGAGCTAGACATAAAATGGTGACACTTGCCCAATGCCCAGGCTTATTTAGTTGAAAATTATTTTTATTGAGGAATTTAAGTTGTCATGCAGGTTGGCAAAGGCAATCTGAGATGTTCTCTTAATCATACCAGAGGACTTCCTGTTAAGGCACCTTGTGATTCCACTTCAGTGAACAGAACATTTTTAGCTCTGAGGTGACAGTCTTATTTACTTTAGAATAGTACCTTTAAAATTCTTGTTTTTTTCTGTTAATGTGTAAAGACACCTTTTATTTGTGGTAAACTGATCATAAACCCCAGGTCAATGACACAGTTACAATTACAGACAATAAAAAGAAGCATTTTTCATTTCTTACAAATGTTTAAAACTTTGAGGTTCTATTTAGCTTTTTTTAGGCTATAGTTTTGTGCAATTCCACATTGTTACTTACGTTGTTATTTCCAGGAGGGCGCATAAACAGCAGAGATGTGTGGATGTACAACTCACAGCTCAACCTTTGGATCCGAGTGGCCTCACTAAACAAAGGTCGCTGGAGACACAAGATGGGGGTTCTCCTGGGCAAGGTTTGTACTTTTTTTACATCTTTGAAGTTCTTTTCATCTTGGTGATCTTAAGTATTTATGGTTGAACTACAGACAACTCCTCATATGAATGATATTTTAACCAGTTAAGCAGGAGTAGGATCATTATGCCTTGGCTGTACTATTTACAGTTTGCTTGGGCCAGGTGGGCATTCTTGTGTCAGGGCACTTGGAGGTTAATCATCTGTGCCAGAGTGTTTCACAGTATCTTTACACTGTGTATTTAATACTTAATAGTAACTTACTACATTATAGTAGATACCGCATTATTCAAATAGACATACTAGTGAACATTTATTATTAGAATGACAAGCTAATACACTTGTTTGTCTTTAAAAATAACTCACATAAAATAGCCCCAGGCGTGTTGACTTGAATATAAGGATTGAAGACAACACTGCAGAGTGATGATAATAGCCCAGAGAGAGATTTTGTGAGCCTTTCCTGAGATGTAATTACATGTTAGGTAACAGGTAGCACATAAACAGATGTAGGGCAGCCCTATGCTTTAAGAACATGCCTGTGGACACAAACCTGTGGCACACAGAGAACATACTTCAGCAGCCGGCATCTCACTGGTTAAGTTGTAATTATGTTTTGCATATTGTTGAAAGAGTTCTTCGTGTCTGGCGCCACAAGCCAACAAAATCTGTACTGGTCAACCCATATCCACAGGCATTTTCCTCAATACTCACAGCTTGGAGCTGTGAGTGAATATGCTGCACTTTTTGGAAAACACACATCCCTAGAGAGGTCCTGGTGTGCATCTACTTCCTGTGTCTGTTCCACACATGTGATTATCCTTTTTTATTTGGGTTTAGACATCTACAGGTTGAAATATTCTATGTAGTAAGGCTAATACAACATTTACTTTTGTTTCATTTGTTGAATGTTTTTTTACTCCTTTTCTCAAAATGCCAATGTTGTGGAGTGTGTATGTCTGAATAAGGCTTTGGTAATAAGGCTTTGATTACAACATAACAAGCCACAAGAGAGGTGATGCACAGAAATACCTGTGATGCACAGGCATTTCTTAAGAAATCAACACTTCTTTACTTCAACTTAGTAATTTTCTCTCTAACCTATGATTTCCCTTTTGCCTCAGAAGTGTTGCATATAATAAGCACATTGAGCCTGGTGCCTTTGTGGTTAGACATAGCTATTAACCTCCACCGTCTAATGATGAATACCAGTACATTCTAAGCATATCTATTAACTACATTGCTTTTTTAAAGATTATAAGTCACAAAAGTAGCAAAAACACAAAAGTGTGGTCTTCTGTAACAGTTACGTCTTCTGAGGTAGAGTTGTTTTGAATGAGCTCAGCCAAACTAGGTCACTCGTTGTTTTCCTCTGTTATGACAGTGCCTGGTGACAACCATTCTTATCTATCTCAAAGCATTTTGTTTTCTTTTTACTCACCTATAAAAAAAACAAAAACACTCACAGTTAATAGATTGAGTTTGTTTACTTTTTCTCCTGCTAGATGTAAAGGACATGGTTAACCATTTAGCTTTAGTAGATGTTTAAAGTCATAAAACAGCCAGTGACAGTGCACCGCGTGCTTTATAGCCATGAATCATGGTGTAGCCTTTATGATACAGCCACACACCACAAGCTGGTATTACTACCATTGTGAACTGTATATTTAAAGACTTGCATAGAACTTTGCAGTAGTTAGAACTTTAACAAATATTAACCTTTAGCTTCTTGTTTGTTGTGATCTGACTGACTGATTTTATTGAATAGTCTTTATTGTGATCTAACCGCTCCTGAGCAGCTGCTGCATGCAAATGTCCCATTTACTTCCTGAATTGTTTTCTTTGTCCTCCCCCCTACATAACTCCCTCTCTCTTTGTACTTCTGCGTTTTGAAGCAACAGGAACAGCCTTAGGGTTTTCCCCTGCATCAGGTCAAGTTAATTGTTATGGCCTTGCTCTTCATTAATTCAATAAATAGCAGTTCAGTTTATACATTTTACATGTAACTTTTTACATACAAAATCCAGTGTCACAAACTGCGACACCTTCTTACAGTTGAGTGTTCTCTAATGACTTGGTGTTATGGCAGGTCTCTGTTTGCTGTTACCTGATAGACTGGTTCTATTAGCCTGACGTAAAAGTATTCATAGTTATGAACTATAAGGCTGAAAGACAAACAGGTGACTCACCAGTGTGCGCTGTGACGCTTTTTGTTTTGTCCATGACATGTACAACATGCACTAGCATGTGTGCAAATATTGATCTCACTGTAGAGACTTTGATTGACAACATGGGGGATATGAGTTAATATTAAGGACATGGTGTAGTTAAAAGCAAGTAATGACGATAGTTAAGGTTAGGATCAGACTCCAGATTAAACCCCAGCCTGTGTGTATCTAAACAGGTGTATGCTGTGGGGGGCTATGATGGCCAGAGCCGCCTGAGCAGTGTGGAGTGCTATGACTCATTCTCCAACCGCTGGACTGAGGTGGCTCCCATGAAGGAGGCCGTCAGCTCTCCAGCTGTGGCCAGCTGTGCGGGGAAGCTCTATGTGATCGGAGGAGGGCCAGATGACAACACCTGCTCAGACAAGGTGAGACAAGGAAGTGTTTCTCCCACTAGCACAAAACTGTCTATGTTTACGTTCATATAAAAAGTATAGCTAAATAGTTGAGTGTTAGGCTCAAATAACAGTAATAAACTGTCATATTTTGTGTAGAGGAAGCTGTTTAAAAGTCATTTGGTTTATTGTTCCCATTACGGTAACAGTTGATCTGATAATTATCCCTGGGCAGTTTCAGTTGGTTTTGCAATAAATACATTGTTTTCTTTTCTGTCATCTGTCTTAAATAACTATAGCTATGACAAATTCACTTTCACTTAAAGTGGAAACATGTAACGTTTTGATTTAACATTACATTATTACATAGAAAGAGATTGTTGTGGGACTTTCCTCTGTCTGCCACAATATGCAATAAGTCACAGGCCCCACGGCTATGCTGCTTTTTGTCACCAAATATTTTTTATACTCCTGTTGTTCTGGTCTAAGGATTAAAAAAAATACTTTAATATATGCAACCTTTTCAATAACTATCAAATATGAATGCTACAGGTCCAGTGCTATGATCCAGAGTCTAACACATGGCTGTTACGAGCTAACATACCAATTGCCAAACGCTGCATCTCGGCCGTCTCTCTGAACAATGTCATCTACGTGTCTGGGGGCCTGACCAAGTCCATATTCTGCTATGATCCCAAAGAGGATTACTGGATGCATGTAGTTCACACCTTTAACAAACTGGTAATAATCAAATAACAAGAGTAACCAAGGGAAGAGCTGTTTCATGTTTCTAAATTGTATTTATTTTCATTACAGGAGAGCTGTGGCATGTCTGTGTGTAATGGCAAGATCTTTATCCTCGGAGGCAGAGAGGAAAATGGTGAAGCAACAGACACCATTTTGTGTTACGACCCTTCAACAGGCATAATCACAGGAGTGGCAGCCATGCCCCGGCCCATCTCTTACCATGGTTGTGTAACCATTCACCGGTACAATGAGAAGTACCACAAGCCTTAGCTGAAAATCTGACCTAAACAAGCACATGCTCTCACTCAAAAGCACACACTAGACTCTTCAAAATGCCAGAACCACTGAGATCCTATGTGTTCATACAGCATCATGTAGCAGTACTGAAAGAGATACTGTTGAATTGTACTCTTTCAACCTCAGTGGTTCAGGACAATAATCTTATTAACTTATTGCTTTGGATGTGTAACTGCACAAGATTAATAAGTAACAAAACATAGGTAACACTAAGATAACTACACTTTAATTAGTCTTAATAAAGCATGAAGAAAGATTGAATTCATGAAGAAATAGTTTATTAACAATGATACAGACTTAGTGACTACTGTATTTAAAACTATTATATGTACCTTATTTTAATAGGTACTACTATCACCACTGAACCCATGTCTTGACCTGCATATAGAGGAGACATACAAATTTTTAATCATTTTTTATTTATGGACAGCCCATTTGAAAGCTCAAAACCTAGAGCCTCACTGAGCTGAGGCTGCGCTATCTCCAATTAATGATTAGTTGCAGAAGCAGGGATGTAGAGAGTGAGAATTCAGATCAGAGATAGACTGAAAGCAATGATTTTTTAGGTTTAAACTCAGCAAAAACTGGAAACCCAGAGACTTATGGGACCATCCATTTGACCATATTTACTTCATATATGGGAACAGCGTTTGGTCATGTTTATGAAATTGTGTATACTAAATATACTACTTATATACTATCCCTTACACCTAAACCTCGCCCCTTAATTAAGTAGTTACTAACCTAAATATTCATGATAAATGGTTTGTTCATTATGAATTAAGCCTTTGCTCATGCTTCATTATGGCTAATTAAAGAATAGCTATTCTAGTGGCTGCTAAAAATCAAAAATTGCTGTAAGTGTTGTCAGGCATTCTAACAAAATATTACCATTATTATCATTAGGCAGTAGAACAACTTTAACCTATTAAAATACCGTTACTGAATTACATTGAATTACACTGAATCACTTTTATGTCATGATCAAATATTGATTGAAAATCCCATTCATAATGACCAAAGATTGTGGCTGGCAGTATGTAACCTGCTTTTCCACATTCATGTTCAAAATCTGTTCTTTTGTTCATGTCATCCAGTTAAACTTCCCAGCAGTTTCACAGTGACTGTTTATGCTGTATCTCCAATGATTTATATTTTTATACGTTATCAATGTTGGTATTATAACATGTTTTCTCTTTCTTTTTTAAGTTATATTTTGTATAATTGAATGTTATTATTTTTTGCCTGATAGTAGAATTAGTAAGTATGTCTGTTTTATATAACAGTGTAATTGTGTTGGTGTATGGTATTGCGGGTTGATTGTTAGTTCATAGGCCATAGCAGATCAAAACCTAAAGACTGCTCTGAAAAATATGTGTACCTGTTTGAATTGATGTGGTGGATGATTGTGACTTTTGTGACTTGTTGGAGTGTAGCCATGACATGACTGCGCTGTTAACAGTCTGGTTAAATACTTGACTGTCAACAGTTTCCTCTGGCACCGGTAGTCCTTAGATGTAACCTGGAGTAACCGCTGATACCTCCAGTTGTGCATGTTGGATTGCATGTTTACTTGTCAGCTAACAGTGATGTGATTTATACCTCACTCCAGATGCGAACAACAACTCAACTGAAAGGCTTTATAGATGGCTCATGGTCAGTAAAAGTCACTTTTTGTGGTGTTGTTAGATTAGAGGTATTGCTGTGAATACATATGATTTTTTTTTATTTACATATACTTTAAGTGTACTTCCTTTTTTACATTTGTGTCTTTTTGTGAGAGCCCCAGTTGTGCACTTTGACAGAATAATGTTAAATGTTTAATAGTGTGGCAATTATTTAATTTTCTTTGTATGTTTTACTGTATCAGTAAAAATGCCTTATTTTATTTGTGTAAAACAGGACCTGCCACCTCATTTTGTTTTGGCTATTGCTGTAGTATACTCATTTTTCAACCACAACCTTTAAGACATTCTCATCCACAGAACGCTGGGAGTGCTAAGACAGGAGCTGACGGTCATACAGGCTTGTATGACATAATGTTTCTTTATTGGTCCAAAGTCTGTCAGTGTAGAAAGACAACAGCTTATGAACAGCTAAGCAGCTAAGAGTCGACAAGCATTCCCAAGAATCCATATCTTTATGAATCTGTGGGTTTATCCAGCAGGCCAGCAAAACGTGGTGGCATGATGTAGAGCTTTATAGAAGGAAATAGATAGGGTGATAATTAGTTCAAGTGTATGTGTGTACGTACTGTGCACATGTATAATTTCACTGAAAGGACGTGTTATTTTGTTGATTGTTTTTGTTATAATCATAGAGGCTCTCATAGTCTATATTACTCCTTGTTTTGTATCAGTTTAACTGTTTTTGTTATTTTTTAGTTGCTTGTTGTGGTGAGTTTGGAATTGTGTGTGACAGATTTTTAAACCTAAAATAATGAGCATGCCTAAATTAAAATGACAATGTGATTTATATCCAAAAAGTAAAAAGTATCTAAAACTAATTAAGCCAAAGTATAATCACTTCCATGTCATACCTTGCTCTATACTTAAAAAGTTGATTAAGTCTTCCTGTATGCCTTAATTAACAAGTCAAATCAATCAATCATTTTTTCATCGTTTCATAAGACTTTGAATGCTGTGTACAAAATTGAATATGAGAACATGGATGATGCAGCGGTGTGTATTGAAAATAAAGTTTTCTAAACTACTTTTGTTTGTGTGACTGAACCTTAATTAACACTACTTGGTAATGACCATGTATGTCCACAGTCATATATGGCCAGTACTACTTTAGGACGTAGTGCAGCCTATGGGAAAATAAATGTGAAATGAAATGAGTGTAAAGAGACAGACCTGTCTTTTGTTGTCTTAAGAGAACCAAAGAACAAACTCCCCCTGAACCAAATTTATTCCTACTCATTTGAGAAACATTTCATTAAGTTGTCTCTGATGGTTTATGAGGCATTGTGTAAGCATGCTAAATGTTGCATTGGCAAATAGTTGGTGCCATGAATATATCCACAAAGCCTTTTCAAGATACAGTTTATATTTGTGGTAATATACCACACATGTCTGACATTGATCCTTCATCTGAAATTATTACACACACACACACACACACACACACACACACACACACACACACACACACACACACACACACACACACACACACACACACACACACACACACACACACACACACACACACACACACACACACACACACACACACACACACACACACACACACACACACACACACACACAATGTATTTATGTGACTGGTCATTATGCAGCTGCTATAAACACACGTGACATGTCCATTATAAGTTTGCAGTAGTCCTGGCAGCAGCCTGGGCTGTGGGTTCAATACTTGACTTGGATCTATGGTTCAGCCCTGCAGAATAGTGGCCCCTAGTGGTGATTGTACTGAATGGTCTAGCTAGCTTATACCAGTGGAGAGTTAGCATTATGACTTTGTAAGGTTTTACTGTACAGCAACTATAGTGAGCTCCTGATCAATTAAAACACAGTTATTGTGAAACAGCGCTGCTCCCAGAGGAGACACACACCGTAAGTATGATTGTAAAATACAACAATAAACTGTAAAAATGATGTGCTGTGTGCTAACATTAGCCCACGCTAGCTTAGAGCAACACCACGTTAGCGGTGTGTTCATACTAACTCAGCGCTTGTGCATTATTACACACTGATTTGTCAAAAATGCCATATGCTCTGGCACGGAACTGTGACATAAAAAGTGCATGTTTTGGTTGATACGCCACACACGCTAGCTCGAATAAAACCTTGTTTATTTAATGTAGTCTAGCAATAGTTTCCTCTCCATTCTATGTTCCTGTTATATTGCTGCTGGGTGTGCAGGGACACGGCTGTGATGTTGTGCTGTAACTTGTTATACACATATACGCCTTTATTTAACCAGATAACCATGTCAGGAGTTAAAAGGAAAATTGAAGGCAATGATCCAGACTACGAGGACATTTCCCTTGTCCAGAACAATAAGAGAAACAAAGCAGATGAACATAATGGTAAGTGATTGTTTGCCCCCACCCAGTGCATTAACAAATTCATAATAAGGATGTCTCCAACAATAACTTCATGCATGACTGGCAGCTCGGGAAGCAACCGTACTAAAGATTGAAAACATCATCAGGGAACAGTTTTCCATGGAGATGAAAAACAAAGAGCATGAAATTGAGGTGATAAACCAGGTGAGCAAAACATACTCCTCAGTGACAATATTTTTCAGTTTTTCTGTCATTTTTTTTATAACATACTGACAGAATAGATTTTAAACATTTAGCTCCAACTGTATTGCTTTGCAGCGTCTTCATGATGCTAGAAGGATGATGGACAAGCTAAGAGCATGCATAGTGGCAAACTACTATGCAAGTGCTGGTTTATCCAAGACCCCTGAAGTAAGTGTCTTACAAATGTAATTCCCTAACAAGTATGTACAGTATAATATGCAGGCATTTCTTCTGTGCCACAGCAGACCACAAAGAGTGACTCCGCTGTACTGAATCATCCAGCTATCAAAAAGTTCTTAGATTCACCGTCCAGGTCCTCATCTCCTCTTAACCAAGACTCAGAGACTCCTTCTTTGGGCCAGTCTGAGTCCGAGTCCCTCTCTCAGCAGGGAGATGGAGGTGAGAAGGATGGAGATGTTGCCTGGAGAGATGATGGCAACAGACAGGAACGTAGACCTGGGCGAAACACTGGCAAGGTTGGGATGTTAAACACAGCATTCAGTTTGAAGGATTATTTATAATGATTGCATAATTCATTATATTTTTGGTAGGATACTTTTGGAGTGCCTTCATGTATTGGTTCCGAACCAAGAGTGACCTACCACACTACAGGAGATGAGGCTTCTAGACTTTATGTGAAAAAGACCATTGTAGTAGGCAATGTATCAAAGTAAGTGAACTTAGTATTACTTGGGTCAAAATCATGTAAAGTTCATATGCACAGGACACTGTAAAAACAGACTCAGTTCAGATTGGCACCTCTTGTAGATGCTTTACGACATGCTCATAGCTTCTGTGCGTATAGGGGTATCTTCAGTGAGTGCAGTGTAACGCTGATGATTTTAAAAAACTGAAAATTTTAAGCTAGTTTTAATTGTATCACACTAAATTATTAAAGAAAAATCTACAGAGCATAACGTGAGCAAGGTTATCATATGATGTATCTGTGTGTTTATACAAAGTGGATACAGTGGAGTCTTTTTGCTCAGGTAAATCATGTGCAATTTTCAGTTTGCACGTGTAATTTAGCACCTGGCTAAATATGCCCCTTAGATTAGATTGGGTACTCTGTATTCTGCATGTTGAGGAGTTAATACAGGTTTTCATTTGATTCTTTCCTGTGTGTGTGTGTCCTGACGAGCTGTCACATAAATTTAATTTGCTTCAAGTTCAGACTTGATACATGTTTATACGTGTTCCTTCAAATATGTTTTTCATCTGTACTTGGTCCTGATGCTTGGGGAGGTTTGGGTGTCTAGTACTTTGAGACACTTGGTTGCCAAACATGTTTTTCCAGGAAACTTCACTTATGGGCAGTGTTCCTGGAAGTCTAAAGCACACATGTACCTGTGTGTCATGTGTGGCATGTTAGCTGTTGGAAAACAACAGAATGAACTAGCATTTTTACACAAAACATAATTCATTTTTTAGTATAATCATTTAGAAAGTGGTAACTTTTTCTTTGATTTCAGGTACATTCCTCCAGATAAGAGAGAAGAAAATGACCAGTCAACACATAAATGGATGGTGTATGTCAGAGGCTCCAGAAGAGAACCAAGTATTGACCATTTTGTGAAGAAAGTCTGGTTCTTCCTTCATCCTAGTTACAAGCCCAATGACCTTGTGGAAGTCAGGTTTGGTTATTTCTACTTTTTGCTAAAGATACAAATAAAGTTATTACACCCTTTATAAGCATATTATTAACAGACATGTTTACTATTCCTATGACAGTAGTGTGCTCCACCTTTTTTTCAAACATGACTGATCATGCCAAACGCTATATAGATGTTGTCAGAGATTGAAAGGTATTCAGTTAAGCAACACTGGGTTGAACTTTCCAGCCTTTTAGTTGAAAACAACAACACCACCACAGTCATAAAGGTCAATGCTGCCCTCTTTTGGATATGCTCTAACAGGACTTCCCCAAATAATTAGTCAGTCCAGAAAGTAAACAGTTGTGTGGCAAACTCTTTAATAAGGCACTGTAGGGGTTTTGTACACAACTGTAATAAGAACTTCCTTCCTGCAATCATTCAGGCTCTATTCAGTCAGAGGAACAACCCTGTCCCTCCTGCTTGTGCTGTGTAAAGAATCATGGTCTGACTGGAAAGTGTGAGCCCTAGAGCAGCTAAAAAACTGCAGCCCTATTCCCCAGATTTTCTTATGTGTTAAAGGGCGTGTACATTAAAACAAACCAAAGCATTTAGATGATAATTAATGTTAAGACGTGTTGAGCTATTACCTCCTGAATATTTTAATTGACAAGAAAGGCAGGACCTGGCTTATTTGTAACTAAATTCTTTTACTGCCTTTGAAAATAAATTTCATAAATAAATAAACATTCATACATTTGCACATGCTCATGGCCTCATACATACTGAGTATATGAGTGTATGTGGAAGAATCCCTGATCCCCTTCACATTAGAAAATGTGAATTATCCTTAAGTTCTTTGCAGGCGTTGTACACTTGTCAAACTGAATCTAAAATTACATTTATTGGAACTCTTTTAATGTCTCTTTACAGTGAACCTCCATTTCATTTGACACGTCGGGGCTGGGGTGAATTTCCTGTTAGGGTCCAGATTCACTTCAAAGATCCTCGTAACAAACGTATTGACATCATACACCAGTTAAAGGTAATTGTTTTAATAAAACATACAAGAATCACACATTTTGGAAGATTAAAGAATGGTCTGCACTTAGTCATACAATTGACACGGCCCATCTTTCTATTTTGCAGTTGGATCGAACTTACACTGGTCTTCAGACTTTAGGAGCAGAAACTGTAGGTTATCAATGATCAATGTGGAGACACATTGTTTGTTTTGGGTTCTGCTTTATTGATTTCACTTTGTGCTTGGTGCAGGTGGTTGATGTGGAGCTTCATAGAGACTCTCTTGGGGAAGACTTTATCCCTCAACCTTCATCATCCAAGATGGCTCCCAGAGCCTCAAGCCCTATTTCTGCGACATCCCTGACCCCAACGCATGGACCCTCAAGCTCACCCATCTCACATGAACCCACTGGAGAGAAAGGTAAAGAAAATCTTGCTTTAAGCTTTTCTGTGTGGATTGTGTGAAACTTGATTTACTGCATGGTTTATGTTGAATGTGTTTAAGGCATTGTAACAAATGTCTTTTTTATTTAGGCTTCAATCTTGCTGCTGGAGAACGCACACCAACCCGACCTAAAACGAGTGAGAGGGTCCCTCTAGGTTCCCAGTGTACCTCAGCCTTTCAGCCAATCACAGCAAGCTGCAAAATTGTCCCTCAAGGACAACCACCCAGCCCCGTAGAGTCCCCTGGAAAGTTATTTCAACCGATCACAATGAGTTGTAAAATAGTTTCAGGTAAGAGTAGATTATTATAACAGTGATTAATATATGTGTGTGAGTGATTTAACATTTGTGCACAAGGGTTGAACATGTATTTTTCTCCATCAGGTTCCCCAATCTCTACTCCAAGCCACTCACCACTACCTCGCACACCCACTGCATCCACCCCCCTCCACAGTAAGCAGAGCTCCTCGTCCCTGCCCAGTAATCCGTATGCTATTGTTGACAAACCAAGCCAGTTGGCCGGCATTGCTTCATCATCTGCACTTCTTACAGGTACTGAACAACAGCCATTTAGTGACCTTTCTTTTCTTACAGATACAGATACAGAATATCTTTATCAAAATCCACTTTTAATGTCCAAGGACATTATTCAGCTTTTACTTTGAAACAAGATCACTTAAAAAGTTAGCTTTTTATAAAATTTCAATAAGAACAAGAATCACAGTGCTCATTTTTCTCAGTGTTTTACTCCTTTACATAAGGAGGATGTATTAGATTCAGTAACACTCAGTCAATTCAGGATTCTGTATTTAGGTTATTATCTAGTAGCACCTTTCTTATTATTGCCCATATTTTGCCCACTCGGTCCCTCCCACACAGCTATGCACTGCACCAGAGATGAGAGTGCTTTTAAAGTGCGTTTCAGGAAGCTGGATGGGATTGTTGTGGGTGTTGTAGCTGATTCACTGAACATCATCTCTGTATACAGTATTTTTATCTGAAGTTTTTCAGGTACTATTGGGACTAATCCCCTTCAATCCATATATAATATTATTTTTCGTTATATATTTTAACTAGTGGTGGGCCGTTATCGGCGTTAACGTGCTGCGATAATGTGGGACTCTTATCGGTAGATATTTTTAATATCGCCTTTAATCTATTCTCAAAGTTTGGCAGGGAGATGGGTCTATATTACTATGAACTATGATCACTTTTACCTTTAGCGCAGATGTATACCTTGCTGAATTGCACTTATGCAATGTGGAATTAGTTTACTGTAGGAGTTTTACCAGTCTCAAGTACCACCTAAACACAAAGCATCACTTAACAAACGCTGATGCGGGTCAAGCAATGAAACGCCGGGGAAGAGTCGCCATCAAACTGCTTTGTTTGAGTGAAACCAAGGCGCAGCTCTATCAGATAAGCTAACTAACCTTCTTGCTCAGTGGAGCCACTAGCACCGACCATAGACCGTGTATATGAATGGACAGAGCTAACGAGCGAGCTGTTTTTTCCAGCGCTTATAATTTATACAAATTAACCATGCAGTTTTAAGTTTCGTTTCTGTAAAAAGTAAACAAATGTGCGCAAAGCTGCATTAAACACATTATTATAAAACAGTAAGTTTCGTTTCTGTAAAAAGTAAACAAATGTGCGCAAAGCTGCATTAAACACATTATAATATAAAACAGGGCTGATGTGGCTCTGTAGTGGTTATGGGTTATATGTTGTAAAACTGAGTTTATTTATGCAAAAGATTTTAATTAATAATCTGATGCTGTGTAAAACTGTGTAAAAAAAGTATGAATGGACCTTGCTGGCTTTACTTTTTGAAAAGTTTTGTTTACTAGGAATTTATTTTTTATAATATTTCATACATTTGTTACTTGTTTGAGAAAATTTGATTTGATTTGTAATGATTTTCATTTGAAGTTAAAGCACATGTTTTCTACATATCCCATGTTATTTTTTTCACTGGATTATCAAAACCCTCCATCCATCTGCTCCTGGTTCAGCCCATCCATTAAATTTTAGAACTCGTCTCCCCTGACATAGAGCCTGGCTCCAGATTCACTCCTGTAACCGTTAGCATAGTGAGCCTCATTTGAGCGGCGCTGTGGGTGACGTAATCGTATTAATCTAGATTAATCTAAAATGGCCAGGGAGATTAATATAGATTACAAAAATGAATATATGCCCACCGTTAATTTTAACGAATTGTCTGTTCACAGCCTCCACAGGAAGTCCTTCGTCCAAATCAGTTACTCAGGGAACTCGATCTCCTGGACCCAAAGTTCACACTGGTACCTTACTGTCATCAGGAGTAAAGGTGAAATGAACCCTAATAATGCCCACATCCCTTTTTAGCATTTGCTACTCTGAAAAGATTCTGGTATTAATACATCTGATACTGACATTTTTAGCTCATGTGCTGGTATACTGGCAGTGCATTTAAATAGGGCAACCTTCTGTTTATATGAAGGGGAAGGGAGTCTTCAGACAGACACAGTTGTCCCTTCACTTTCTGATGCGCCATCTTTTGCGTTTTTTTTAATTTTTTTTTTATACCAAACCAAGACACTAATAATAATACATTTCAAATAATTATCTGCCACTTGGCTATTTTAATTTAATTTAATTTTATTTAAATTGGACATAGACAAAACTATAAATATACTTTAAAAATTCAGTTTTATGCAAATCATCTAAGTTTCATAAACTCCTCTCTGATCTTATCTTGTTGAAACATGTTAGATCTTTAGATCTTTCCTCATTTCAAAATGTACTTGGGGTTATGCTTTATCATTGATGCATTTGAACAGATTTTGAACTTCTTTTTAACCCCCTGTGTTCATATGCAGGTCATCATAAAGCAGGAGCCTGGGGAAGTCTCCTTGCAGCAGCAGCAGATGGTCTCCACGGCAACCAGCCCACAGCAGCAGGCCCCCACTCCAGCAGCACACCAGCTCGTGGCAGTGAAAGGAGGTCACATGATATCAATGTCAGCACAGAAACAATCTGGAGCGTCAGCCACTGGCAAGGTTTGATAATTCAGTTCTTTTACATGATACAAAACTGCACTGATTCTGGAAAATTTGTGACTTCTGTTGAGTGTTTCTTATTAGGGATGAGTCAATATGGAGTTTTTGAGCCAATATCCGCTATTTGGCGTGCTACTGTGGCCGATAACTAATATTTACTAATATTTCTCGATACCGATAACAATATTCAGTCCGCAGTGAGGCCCACGAGTTATTTGTTGAAGTAACAATCACAAATTAACTTTTCACTTTTGTAAAAATTATAACAAAATCTATTTTACTGGAATATAAGATAATTTGTTACAACATGCAGCCATATTATACATTTCTATTTCCATTTTGACTCATTAGTCTGTTCAAAAAGAGTACACAGAAAATGGGGCAGCACAAAAATATCTGTATCAAAAATTGGCATTGAGTGTCAATATTGACTAATAGAGGGATTGTCACAGTACGTCACTTTGTGCTCTACTGCGCATGTTGGCTGGGGAAAGAGCTACTGTCCTATCTTCTATCATGTCAGTGTCTTGC
>KN499538.1:68309-80671 GCA_000787155.1 Scartelaos histophorus | reverse complement strand
AGCAGGATTTCACACTCTCCTGGGGGGTAGGCTAGTGTGTTAATCACTTATGAGTGGATGTCCAACTACTCACATTTGGGCCATCTTTTATTATTTATGCACTTGGCTGCATTTAACACATATGGTGCATTAAGACATATACCATGCACTAATGTTAATTTAGCGTCATAACTTATTTTATCACACGGTGATTCATGTTAGCCATGCAGACATCAGTGTGTGCGCGCATCTGCTTTATTGATAAACAAAAAATCTAATGCTGGATTATATTTGCAATATATGTTTTAAAAAGTAGGATTCTGTTCGGTGTGCTTATTGCATACAACTCCAGGAAGCACTGGTACTGCCAACATTTTTTTTGTTAAAAAAAAGCTATTTTGCTCTTTCTTAATAAATGCACCCATTGCAATTTGATAACTGTGACAACTCAACTTGTAATTTTATTTCTATTGGTAAATGGTAAATGGTCAAATTTTTATATAGGGCTTTTGCACCTTCAAGGCACGTAAAGAGCTTTATATCAACGAACCACTCACCCATTACCACACACACTCACAGTTCAGTATACGCAGACATTGAGGGCGAGTTGGGTTAAGTGTCTTGCCGAACAACAGCATTCATCTATGGGAGCTGGAATCACACCAGCCAAACTGTGGGTCAGTGGATCTGACCGCTCAACCAACCTGGTATTTATGTTGAGAGCAGGGTTCAAACTGCCAACCTTCAGACCAGTGGACACTCTATACCAGCTGAGCTACTGTAGTGATATATTGTCCAGCCCTAATCCACACAACCAAGCAACTGTTTGTGTGAACATATTCATTTTTATATTATACTGTCTTTTAGATGATGGGCATCCCTGTAAGCTCCACACTCCAGTCTGCAGTCAAACAGGTGGCTATAAGCAGCGGACAGCTTCTGGTAACTAAAGGAGGCTCCACAGCCTCCAAAGTGATTGGTGGGAAGCAGGTTTTGGCCCAAGGTGTTGCCAAGGCCATTGTCAGTGGGTCAACGGGACTCTCTGGTCAGCAGCCAGGTGTCAAAGCAACTGGAAGTGGCAAAAGTGGAGGTCTGAGATTTACACAAGTAGATTTATAAAGCACAACGTTTACTTTGTAATAACACTTGTTCATATTTTTCTGTTTTAGTTATGGCTACTCTTCAGTTACCTGCCAACAATCTAGCAAATCTGGCAAACCTTCCTCCAGGCACCAAGCTTTATCTCACAACCAACAGCAAAAATCCCTCAGGAAAAGGAAAGCTGCTTCTCATCCCACAAGGAGCTATTCTGCGTGCTTCCAGCTCAGGTGAGATATTTCAACTCATGTGCTTTTATTCCATTAATTATACAGAGTTTACATTAATTTTACAAAGTGTGAATATGCTAAGTCTACAGTCCCATGTAGTTTTGGCATGTTAATGAATACTTATCGACACCTTCCTAAAATAATCGCAGAAGTAATTTTTTCAGGTTTTTCAGGAAAAACTAAAAACTCCCCCCAAAATTGAGTATGGCATAAATTATGGCAAAGTAAACTTAGGCAAAAAGTGACTTAGGCGATTATTTTAGGAAGGTGACTATATGAAGGAATTGTAATGTAGTAAAAAATATATTGAAGAGGCTGATTCTTGTGTCTCTTATGCAGGTCAGCAGTCTCAAAGCACCTCGACCGCTGGCTCTGGGGGCACACAGAGTTCATCTTCTACTTCTACTAGTCTGCCATCCAACCTCTCCTACACATCATACATCCTTAAACAGACCCCACAGGTGAAACTAGGACTGGGAGCAAAAAATATATCTTGATACATTTAGTTATATCTCAGGAAAAATAACCTCCCCAAAACTTCTGCAAAAACAAAAATGCCAAATTCCTCAGTCTTTTTTTAATTGAAATGCAAAGAGGTCGACAGTTCATGTAGGAACAAAGTGCTTATGCAAAATTAAAAATACAAAAAAAATTCCCTTTATTTTACAGTTAAATTATTATTTTTGTATAAAGGAAGAAATAATATATATTGCCATAAAACAACTCAAGTCAGGCTCATGTTTGCATTCATTCTGTTAAGCAGACGATAACCATAACCATGAGCTCCTGCAGCAGAGGAAGTTCAGGAGGTTCCTCATTTTAATAGATCCATGTTCCTAACCAGCGGTGGAGCTGAGGTTTCCCACAAGCCACTGATCAAACCCAACGTTTCCAAATAATAATTATACTTCATAATAATAATAATAATAATACTGCCAGTTTGAGATTAGAAAGTGTTTAATTGAGCTTTGAACCAGCGGTTGACGTTTTACAGAAACTAAACTTAAAACCGCATGGCTAATTTGTATAAACTATAAGCACTGACAAAAAACAGCTGCTGTCAGGACACAAGGAGCTGCAAATGGTGGAAAAGGTTCATGGTGCTACTTCTGTTTTACACATTGTCATGACATTTCAAATGTAAAAAAATCACCTGAACCACTTTCTTTCCTACACTTTTTTTCCTTTGGTTTCTGGATCACATTCTGCAATTCTGCTGTTTACACCCAGTTAATTACAGCTGTTCAATAAGCAGCATTGATCTTGCATTCAACTTGAGATCTGTGCTTTTCATGCCTATTAGGGAATGTAGTGAAGTAGTTCTATATTGTAAATATTTTAACAGCTTACAGATTGATATGTGATAAATCTTGTATCTGTCTCATATTTAGTTAGTTAAAAGGAAGAGGGCGTATCTTGCTGCACAAATATATATTTTTAATTAAATTGTGTTTAAACATGTTTGTGCTTGTTCCTAGGGCACATTTCTGGTTGGCCAGCCATCACAGAGCTCAAAGCAGGCTGGAGCCTCTGGTTCAGCTGGTCACTCAGCTTCATCTTCACCCAGTGGTTCTCCACAGGCCATCCGGGTCACAGCTGGGCAGAAAGCTGCCATTTTAGCTCAGGTCTGCACTAACAGCAACATGCAAAATCTTATTATCTAATATTGGATTTCATAATTTTTACATATATCTTTTGTATTGTTGGCAGGTGGTTAGTGGTTCTCAAGGCACTCAGGTGAAGCTTTCTGATGGATCTATGAAGACAGTTTCAGCAGCAGCAGGTCATTTGTCTAAACCAGGAACAACTACTTTGCGGATGACCGGAGGCGTCATTACAGCTGCCAGTACCACACCCAGCTCCAGCACAGCATCAGCAGTCAGTCAACAGCAGGCACGTTTCAAATCATCACAAATGAACAGAACTTAGACTACACAAATTACAATATAATAACAAGGAGCTAAATTTTATGAATGTAGCAAATGATGAGTATCAAAAAGTTCCAAATATACCTAGTATATGTGTATACTAGGTGCAAATAAAAAATAAATTCAGATGAAACATAAGGTTATCTGTAACACATAAGGGTGAGTTGTTCAGGGGTATGGAGTATGGGATGAATGTAGTCCTGTCGAATCTATTTTCTTTTTAGTTGATGATTTGTCTAATGTCTAATGATGCCTTTCTGTTTCGTATGAGCAGGTGTCTGATGGTGGAAAGGCTACATCACATCAGCACTCACTCCTAATGGCAGCAAATCAAGCAGCAGTAATCAGTGCAGCTAAAAATGCCAGCACTGCAGCCGGTGGGAGCATATCAAAGACCGCAGTGACCACATTGGTCAAAGGGAATGCTAACACTGGAGCTAAAAGTGCACCTGGTTCAGCCACTATAGGAGCAGCCACTAAAACCATTACCAATATGCCTGTTGGGAGCAAGAGCAGTGGACCAGGGGCAGTGGTCAGTGTGCCCAAAAGCAACAGTGCGTCACTCATCACTGCAGCCTCATTACTGAGTGGGCCAGCAGCAGGGGCAGGGAAAACCACGGCTACTCTCTCAGGTGCATGACAAACAGTTATGACTTTTATGTCAGACAGTCACTGATGGGGGTCTTTCTACTCTGTTCTAAGGTATGTTGAAGATTCATGCTGGTGGTTCTGGCTCCCAACCAACGGTGCTGACTATCCCAGCCAACCAGCTCAAGCAGCTGGGGGTGGGCTCAGGGTCAGGAGGACTTCAGACGTTACTCATGCCTGTAGGCAAAGGTAAATGAGCCATGTCCATTCACCAGCTTAATTAATTAGCTGTATGTGTATATACCTCAAGGCATTTTGAGGAAAATATACTCAAATCACGCATCAGAAAAATCTTGCATCAAAATGGATAGAAAAAGTGAAATAAGGGTGCACGGGTGCACTCACACTAAGTCAAACCATTCGTGTTATGCTCAGGCACAACTGGCAAGTCGGTTGTCTGTGCCCCTCTTTGGTCTGCACTCACCCCGGCTCAGATGATGCATGGCCTGCTGATGTCACTGTAAAGTGTTGCTTGTTTAATGAAATACCTCTAATATAATGAGGCAGATATGAGTATTCCTCTGTCAGGTTTTGGGTTAAAAAACAGTGCAGAGTGTGTCCAAGGAATCCACTGATCATCAGCGGTGTTGTTTTAAGTAGAGTTTTTCTCATGAGCAACATTAGCACACATGGGGCCTGTGTAGTAATCATTTGTATTATGTATGCATGCACAACCATTCGTGCCATGGTTCTTTGGCCCACCTCTTCCAACAGTGCCTACAGCATGCCATGCCTGGGCATTGATAGTTTTTACTCACATGAGACAAGCATACACAGGCATTCTGTGCTTGGGTGAGGTTAGATAGGGTTAGCGTGAGCAAATTTTCTTGTTGTTCTGCTCATTCAGTTGTTTTAATTGATGTGTGTGTGATTGATGGGGAATTGATCCATCATGTATTTTGTGTGTGTTCCCTATGTGTATTTAGTACTATATAAAGGCCCAGTGTCCAGTTCTTCTCCCCCTTCCTCCTCCTCTTCAGCAGCGGGAGCCTTCCAAAGCCCTGGCAGCCAGGTGCCCCCCTCCCTTGCCCTGCCTCTGGCACAAGGTGAGAGGGGCTTATCCCTACTCCACCTTAACTTGGATCAGTTTTTATTTTAGAATTATGTGATACTCAGTGTTTTTCAAATTATGAAATAATAAACTAAACCTGTAAAGAACTAACTTTTCAGACTTGATGTGTAATTTGTATTTCTTACACATGTTTCATTTGTTTTTGCAGTAAAAACTGAACCTGGCTCAGGCTCTGCTGGTCCATCAACACCTGTCACCGCTTCTTTACAAATGTCCATCACTGCGCCTTCAACTGCTGTGAAACAAGAGCAAGGGCTTGATACCCCACACAACCTCATTGAGTAAGCTTTCTTTCTAGTTTTCTAGTTCATTCACAATGTACTAGTTTATGACATTTGAATGTATTTATCTTGTATAGCACTGAGCACATTGAGACCATGATGCAGCTTCTGACTGCAGTAGTGAAGAAGTTTCCTCTCATTGTACCAAATAAAAGTAAGTCTGTCTTCAGTACAATGGCAGGATGTTTCGAGTGGGTTTATTAAAAGCAAATGTGTATGATATTATAAAATTTATCTATATTAATTTCAGCTGAAGATTCCCATCCATTCTGTGCCTCCTCTACTGATCAGTATTATTCATGGAATATTGGCAAGCGGCGAGCTTCAGAGGTACTTCAGAGCTTCAGAGGTCTTTCAGTACATTTTAAACTCTCCTTGTATCTTCCAATGTCAACTGTCATAGTGGTGAAAATTGTAAAGACATTGGAAGCCTGCTATATCTTCAGGACTTACTCACAGTAGGTATTTGTTACATGGCTGATAATGTGCTTTGTCTGCACTTTTTAGTTTTGCGCAATTGGTTTTCATGCTGTGAGCTGAATCTGCAGTTTGTGCTTACCTCATGTTTTCTGTCTTACGTGTGCCTGTTCTCTCCTTAATACCTTCATCAATACTTTGTAGAGACTAGTCCATCACTTTGCTGTCCTCTGTGGCAATGGCTCTGTTGTCAGGTTATTTATGTGTTGGGGGATTATTCTAGGTGTATTCCAGCACAGCAGCATAGAGCAGCTTTAGAAACTGTACCGACACGACTTATCTTGACTGTTTTACCCACTTGTATCTCTTAGCTTCAGCGAGCAGTGGCAGTGAAGCGGGTTGTACAGGATGTGTTGGACCGCTCTCCACGCCTCCAGGCTCTGACTCCTCCCAAAACCAGAGAAGTGGTGCAGTGGTGCCGACAGAGGGGATACACGCCACCTGACCCTGAACCTCAGCACAAGAATGATGATGAGTCTATAGAGGACATCCTTACGCAGATAGACAGTGAGCCAGGTGAGCCACTGTATGCTGTATAGACCACTTAGGTCGGGGCAGTATGGTGAGAAAAGTCAAATCATGACTTCCTACCTGTGACAGTTTGATACTGTGATTCAATGTTACTATATTGAATGCAGCTCTATTTTCAAACATAGACACTTTTCCCACCCACTTCTCTTTTTGATGAGCTCTGAATGAGTGATAGATGGGTTCTACTAATCCCAGTGAAATTTGTAGTAACTTTCAGAAAAAGTTATTACTTTATTTACCTCTTAAAGGCAATAGAACATCACTATTATTACAATAAGTGTAAATGAATCATGATAAATATACATATATTTGCCATATAGTCTACTTGAGCTTAAGTTGTATTAAGTGTATGAGGAAAAAGTTTAGAAATTAGCAGTTTGCTCTGTAATTCATACTGTACTTTTCAGTTTTCAGTAATTTATAGAATCAAATCAATATTTTTTCCAGCCAGTGCTTTGTGGGTGTAGTGTTGCTACCAGTTGATCCCATAATGCATTAGCAATCCATTAATGTACAAGGCCACGAAGCACACACCCTTCATTAGATTCTCATTACTTCCATTTTGCGTCTAGTAAATCGTGATTCCCAGAACGCCAAAAGATGGCCCTCTGCAGTAGCAGTCAGCCTAAGCCTTTTTAATTTTGCTGAAACTGGACAAATGTTATCTGCACAATATCAGTTCTGGTGTAAAATTGTGTGCCCCTAGAGTGCCCCTCTACGTTGAGTGGTTCAGACGAGCTGCTGCAGAGGTTGGAGCAGATGCAGGCGGTGCTGAAGACTGAGCCGGAGGAGGTGGATGACGAGATCGTGGATATCATTGCTGTAACTCCACCATGCCACAAACTCAAGGTCAAAGAGGAGGAGCAAGAGACAGACTCAGAGCCCAAATTCTTTCTGGGATCAAGTGCATTGGACCAGTTTGTCAGTGAAACAGCTCAGCAGGTTGGAATGATGAACTACGTTACAGTTTGTGCTAGATAATGACCTAATTTTGGGAGGTTTTAAATGTGATAAAAGCTGCAGTTATTGTATGGGGGAATTTAAACACAGAAATATGTCAAAGCATCAAAATAGCTGTTATCTTGTCCTAATTTTAAAATAAATTCCTTTTTGTATGTTGCAGATTGGATTGAGCTTCCAGCCAGTGGAGGTTGACAAAAATGTGTTTGGTCCTGTAATTGAAGCCATGGTTTTGAAGGTCAGTCTTGTTAATTGTGTTAGAAAAGAAGAACGTCCCCCTCTCTTATTCCTGTTCACAAACGGCAATATTTTGATATATTGTTTAATTTATTTTGCTTTGGGGAGGAGAGTCTTATTCTGACCATGCTTGTTCCTTCAGGCGACAGAGCAGTTTGCCAGTGACATCTTGAGAGAAGCTTTGGCAGTGACCTGTGCCAAATCCTCTCAAAACAGGTACAGTTTTTTCATTCCTATTATATCTTTTGAATGGTGGAAAATATTCAAAATGGTGCCTACAAGACACTTAAACCTATAAAATAACAAACAGAATTATACTGTTCCTTGAAAAAGCCTTGATGTAGCTGTTTCATCATTATTTATCTTGTTTTTTTCCAGGACTCCCAGAGAAATCACAGCCATGAATGTCCATCAGGCCATCAGCAGCATCCCCACATGCGACTTCCTCTCTAACATGCACATGGGCTTTCTCATGAAGAACAATTAACACAACTAAAATCCTCACAGGTTTTTTTTTTTAATCCTCCAGCACAAATTCAAGTATTAGAACTAGGAGTAGTCCATATATCGCTGTACTGCTGTTTATCAGCACCATAGTTTAAAGGGCTCACTTTGGACCATACCTGCCACTGACCTTATGGATACTCTGTGTAATATCCGGATCTAACATCGTTTCATATAGAAAGTGAAGCATATTTTGAGAGGTGCTTTTGTTTACATTTATTACAGTTTTTAACATCAGTCACTTTCAGACAAAAGTATTGAGCTATAAAGCTTAAATTACTTATATGCAACACAATTACTAATATTGACCTCTTTCATACCAGAAATATGCCTATATGTGTTGGGAAAACCTGATTAAAATGACAGATTCTGAAAACCAATCCTGCTGGACACAAACGAAATCATTTAAACTTTCATCAAAAACAAGTACCTCAATCATGTGTTTTCTGAATACAAATACAATACCTTCTCACCCATTTTTGAAATACTGTAGACTGTTGAAGTAACTGACAAGAGAAATATTTATTTTGTTAAGAAGTCTGGACCAGTGGCCAGCTGAAAGTGCTTTTAAATGTTCAGATGACCTTAATGTATTTATCATGGGCGCACAGTGTTTGACCAATTTGATATGGAAGGTGTTTTATTTTTATCTATGGATTGCAATGATGCAACAGTATGAATCTGCTTGGATGTTGTTACCACTGTGTTTCTGTCTTGGTGTGTGTAATTGTAAGTGAGTATATTGGATCATGTGATGTTAATGATAGTAATATGCTTGGAATGAGTTTTGGTGAGATCGTGTCTATTGTGAAGATGCCCAAATGTTGTGATTTCATGTTTTAGTGCAAACCAAAAATAACTAATATTCTTGTAATAAAAGAAATAACCTTCTCTGGATTGTCATTGGGTTTTACATTATTATGTTTATTCCTAATGGCACCAGCATCTGAATTTGTCAAAGGATATTATTTATTGATTTTAAAGACTCATATTTTCACATTGTACAAAAAGACTAATGTCTAAATATATTGTCATTTCTGTGCTTTTGTATTAGCTTGAACATTATAATAGCAAATCCTATTGTTGATAACTTACTTAAAATTTCAAGCATATTTCAAGCAACATAAAAAAAAAATAAGTTAACACATTCTGACACATGACTTATTTATCATTCCAGCTCTTGCTTAGAATATAATTACCTTTTAAAGTGCACTCACACTAATTTACATGTAACTAATGGAAAAAAACAACAAGAGTCATGCATATTCTTATCCATTATCCAACCTTAAGTTTGCTCTGCAACTTTTCTGGTAGAGGACCCACCATTTACTTGCCTCCATGTAGATGTAGCTTTACCTCCATTATTCCAAAATATGGCATTAAACATTTCAATCTCCATAGAAACAAGCAAGAGATGACTCCACTCACAGTAAGAAAGGGTTTTAAAGGTATTTTTGATCATCATCATACTCAACTAAATGCTCTATCTTATCAAGTCTATATAGTGGAAGTTTACAGGCAAAGCATCTCCACAGCAGTGAACCCCCAACCTGAAAAGTTACACAATGTACCTTTAAATTTCTCATGATGGGCCACAAAAATCCTTGCATAGTTTCTTCTGTCCTGGAATTAACTTAAAGAAAAACATCTTGCTTTGTCACCTTCCTTAAATATCAGATGTTGAAGACCCTGGATCCACTCTGAAAGATTGCAGTGGGGTTGGGGGGCGGTTTGGTCTTCACCAGATGGTCCTGTACAGTGAAAGTAAACACAAAAACAAGAAATCACAGATGACAAACAGCAGAGAGAAGTGTAGCGGATGCGTGTAATGAGAGGAGACTGGTGGGACTGAGCAATCAAAAAGAATCGTGTTCACTGTCAGGAACGAGACGCACAAATGGATAGCTTTCTGCTCGCTTATTCCTTCTGCTGATGGCAGCTCGTCTCAAAAGCCTGACAAAAATCATGCTGAACTATACTGCACCTTGGAAAAAGCACTTGCACACTAATATACAGGACCAAGTACTTGTCAGAGTATAGGATTTATTATGTGTTAATTTGTGAACTTGGGATCAAATAGAGGGGTTCAGTGGGTAAACATGTCTAGTGCACATTTTGCATAACCAGTACATTATAACTTGGTTGAGGATATGTCACCTGCTTGTTCCAATATTATTGCTGTCTTGCCTTGCTGCCACCAGGCCAAATTACAGGTCAAATCTGTGGAGAGGCAATCACTCAACACTTATAATTCAAGTTTCAATGTATATAACAACCTGTAATTGATGAATATGCTTAATTCCACAGCAATTAAATCCATGACATAACATTTTCATACAAAGATAAGTAGAAAAATAACATGGTGCACCTTTAATTGTAATGTAATATAATATTTAAAAGTAATAGGCTATAGGCTATGACACCCAATTGAGATGCTGTGTATAAGATAGCTAAAGTTTCCAAGTTCTTTTTAAATGTCCTGTATTACACAACATTGATTCGTGAGCTAAGCCATGTTAGAATGTTGTTACCTCCTCAAACTGACCTAAAGTTGTGTTTTGTTTCATTCACACACATTTGAGAAACTTTTATTATAAGTCTGCCTTAATTTGCCAAGTTCAAAATCTTCTCTTCCATTTTGTGATGTCATGCAGTGGTAGTTCTCAAGTTAACAGCTCATTTTACCTGTTTCAGTGGCAATTCCAGCACTGAAATAATCCAAATGACTTTTTTCTGATGTGTATGGAGTTTAAAAACACAGTGGAACACGTCCTGTAC
This sequence comes from Scartelaos histophorus, assembly GCA_000787155.1. Lineage (NCBI taxonomy): Eukaryota > Metazoa > Chordata > Actinopteri > Gobiiformes > Gobiidae > Scartelaos > Scartelaos histophorus. The sequence goes on along the minus strand of KN499538.1, from coordinate 69,948 downwards.
TACCACATGACATCACAAGTTGGAACAGGTTTGAGAGAAGACAAAAAATATAACATGGATCAGAAAATTGTGTAAGTTATTGTATCAAAGTAAAAGTAAAAGGCTCTCTACATAAATATAAGTACACCATTTTATGATAGAACTACTGGGAGTATATACAGCTATAACACTGAGACCCACATTGTAAGTAACTGTGGCAAATAAAATCATTGTAGGTCTATGGTGCTATATAAAAGTATTCCATCATTTCTGGACCTATAAGTACAGCTGTCAAAATCCCTACAAGATCTTGAATTCAAGTTTAAGTCTCTGGTTTGTATCTTTACCATGGTTGACAGATGACATGGTAGAAATTCACAATCGCTTTGCTTTTTAACTTTCTGTCAGTGAACATCACACATCACAAAAGGTCAGATATTGTTCCAGAGATCCATTTAAAAGTCAGTACACTCCGTTTTACTATATAGCCCCTTTACATGTATTTTTGTTAGCTAAAAGTGATTAAAATCTGCCCTATAAACCAATATTTATAGTAATATTATAACTGGTCATCAAGAAACTATCCATTACCAGTGTTCATAGGTTATTTGTATTCCTCTACTGGCAGTAATGAGCTTCGGAATAAAAAATGGGGCCAGGCTATTTCAGATGACTTGCATATGTCTGCTGCTGAGCTTGGAGACTCTTAGTGAGACAGGTCCTTAGAGATGGTCGGTGCAGCGTCCCTGTGCTTTTCAATGTGAGACTGCAGCTCCGTGGGTGGCAAGCACATAGATGTCGGTGTATGTGAGAACGAACCTGTTCACCCCTTCTCCCTCGCCCTCCTCCTCCTCCCTCTTTCCTCACACTACAACACAGCAGCTCTTCTCAAATTAGATTCAGAGCCAAAAAGACTGCAACCGTGTGCAACAAGGCTCTTAAACAGGTAATCCATCACGCGCTGCACCCTGGCCCCCGCCTCCCCCTGTGCAGCGGCTTCCTCATCCTCGCTTATCTATCTTCACCTCTTACTCAACTTCCACTTTTTTTCCCAGTCCTGGCAGGAGATGTTTGAGCACGTGAGATGAAAAGAGGTGCAAGTGCAGAAGTACAACGTGTGGATGACTGAGGCAAATATAGCTGAGTCTACATTTCATACATTTCTCTGTGTTTTGATTCATTCCAGTATCTTCTATGTAACCCCTTTGAGAGTCGACTTGTAACTCTTTAACATTTCATGATATAACCCCACAATTTAATACACTAGTAGTAGGCAACTTCACAGAAAATGGCATCAAGCCCTGCCACACATTCATAAGCAGTCCGTGTTTGGTGTCTTGCCCAAAGACACACCAACTCTATGTTTAATATATAATCAATATATATCTGTGAATTAGGGGATTGTACTTATACTGCTTTACAAACAATGCTTAATGCTACTTACAGACTCAGTCATAGGACACATTCAAAAGCATCTCTCAAATTCTTCACTAACAAAAATGAAGTGTTTTGCCCAAGGACACAGCAGTAATATGTTATGCTGGAGGCTGCAAAATCAAACTATAGAATTTCCAGTTTACCAGCTTACTGCGTCTTTATTGTAAAACCTACTTCTACCAAAACTATCCTCTCCTCTTTGTACCAGAGTCTGGCTGTTTGG
>KN499538.1:587-68285 GCA_000787155.1 Scartelaos histophorus | reverse complement strand
CGCTCTTCTGAAGTCCTGGACAGCGTGGGAACAAGGCAGAGATCCAAGAGAGATAGATAAAGACAGAGACACAGAGACAGAGAGAAAGAGAGAGAAAGAGAGATCCTGCTTTATGAGAAGACAAGAGCCATTAGAACAAAGGAAACTACTGTATGTGAATTTAAGCTTGTTTAGTCCCCAGAGATTGCCTAAACCTTGTTATGTAGTATAAGCCACTACAAGCTGCTGCTATTTTTGCTCCACAAAATATATTCTTACAGTGTTCAAAAGTTATTATCTTTGCCCGAGGGACCAAAGTCTTAAATCACAGAGGAAAATCAGAGGGGGAAGTCTCCAACAGAAAAAAGCTGCAGAGCACAAGTTTCCTGCATGCTAAACATGTTTCCCATCTAGTGCCTTTGCCTTGCTCATCCTGCGGATTACACAGCACCAGCCACACAAATCTCTCTCTCTCTCTCCTGGGAGTCACCCATGTGAGGAGAGCCTTCAATTTTATCAGTCAGTTTTTTTTTTTTAAACATGAACCTTTCAACTCACCTGGGGAGTTTAAAGCAAGATCAAAACAAGATCAAAAACAAGAACAATGAAAATTCTTATGAGATATATTTCTGTTACCAGTATGTTAACCAAAAATGTTTTTGACTGAAAGAATGTCAGTTATGGGTCATTGAGAAAAGGTTTAGGTATGTTTGTGAATTTGAACTGCTATCTATATTCACATTTTGTAAGGAATGTTGAGACATTACAAAATACACCAAGGTTTATTAGCTTTATTAGATTGTTTTACAGAATTTATTTACCCCTGAATTTACATGTAGATAGAGATTATAACTGCAAGCAAGGGCTGCTGCCATGTAGGTCTCTACTCTTTGAGAACGCAGCAGAAGTCAGAAAATCAATGTTTCCATCTGGTACATAAAAATAGCGATAGAATAATTTCTTCATAAATGTTTACTGTCTGTTATTAGACTATTTCTGTCTAGCACAGCACAGTCAATGAGGTGCACAACAGCTCTGATGATGATATCGTCATGCCTCATAGTCCAAATGTCAGCAAAGATAATTACGTGAGGGATGACAGTCACATATGGGTTAGTGACCGGGACATATCGTGCATCTTGTAGCATGGAAATACAGAGAGTTATAACCTCTACTCCTTTACTTTAAAGGTCCTATATTACACAAAATTGACCTCTGTGAGCTTTAAGCCATGTTATAATGTTACCTCACCAAAAACACATGTGGAGTTGTGTTTTGTTTCATTATGTTTGAGTAATCCTTTACATCCCCAAAGCTCAATATGCTCTGTTATGTCATGTCGTGTTATTCTGCAAGTTAACAGCTACTTTTACCTTTTGCTCAGTAGAAATGGGCAATTCCAGGGCTGAAATTATCCAAATTATTCTAGTGAAAGTGTATGGAGTATAAAAACACAGTGGAGCACTTCCTGTATTATCATATGCCATCACAAGATGATGTTCTGTTAGAGAAAAGAACTCTCTACCAAATATATAGGCTTTGTGTGTTGTACATGTGTGAATGAAAGAAAACACAACACCATATTATAATATTTGATGAGGAAACAACATGATAAAATAGATCAGAAAATTGCGTAACATGGGCCCAAATTCACTTAGATATTGTATCATGACCGTGGAGACCCTGACACGCAAAGTCAATATAGTAGTAATAGTAGATACAGTACAGTTGGCAGAAGTATAACAACAGTAGTAGTTGCAGAGGGAATAGTAGTTTCAGAGGCAGTATTGGACTTAAGTATTTGTAAACTTTTATTAATCTACCTTGATAGTAGGATTATAGTAAAACACGCTGTACTTTTAGTAACTTCGTTCACACTTCAAAGATCTGATTTGACATTATTTATGGTGTTTTCCAGTTAAGATCAGTGTCCAGAAAAGGAAAGACTGGTAGTGTAATGTGTGTGTGTGTGTGTGTGTGTGTGTGTGTGTGTGTGTGTGTGTGTGTGTGTGTGCGTGCGTGCGTGCGTGCGTGCGTGTGTGTGTGTGTGCGTGTGTGTGTGTGTGTGTGTGTGTGTGTGTCCTGCTTGTGACGCCTCCCCCTTTGACTTCCATCACACACACTGGGTCAGGACATTATTTCATACTTTATGCAAATAACCGAGACTAGTGATTATTACACAGCAATGTGTTAATTACTTTTTTTTACCCTGGCCTAAACATCCTGCTAAATTCTGAGTCAGGCCAGTGGAGCAGACAAATAACACACATAATACTTTACTCCTAAAGCACATCAAATTACTGAGTCCAAAACCAAGGTCTTTGCACTGGCAGATGGCACAGAATGGAGAGGCGGGGGGACTAAACCCTGGCTTTCCCAAAACACTACACAGGTCACGAATTATAATCCAGAACAACCTGATGAGCTGTGTGCAAATCCTGTCACCATTCAATTCAGATTGAATACCTTTCTGAGAACATACTGGTGTCCAATAAGACGCATAATGCAAGTGTGCTTTTGTCCCCAAGCTTATGTACGTCTGACATATTGAATTTATGTAACAACCAGAACAAAAGTATTCAAGGTTGTAATTATTTAGATAATATGATGTCCTCTTTTATAAAATATCTTGCCTCCTTGGGGTTTTAAAGTATTTAAAAAAAATGTGCTAAACCAGTTTAGTACATTTGAAAGCCACTTTTACTTTTTCATCCATTCTGCTGCAGAAACCTGATTTGTGCACCTCTGCAAAGATGTTCTGAAATCTTGTATTTTTTGTTACATATTTCACTGTCAAAAAGCTGATTTAAAATGTGTACTGTAAACTGAATCCTGATCTAATAAATACATTGCAAATTTAAACAAGTATGCCTATTTGTCAAAAGAAAAGGGCGTCTAGATATTTTTCCATAGAGTAGACGTATATATGTCTTTAAGTGAGCAACTAAAACTAAAGAAATGATACAATCAAAAGTCCTACTTTGCATGACGTCATTCATTTGGGACAATAGAAGTTCTTTGATTTACTCTGATCACCACCCTTCTGGGTCAAAGACTTGAGAGTAGCACCAGCAGATTGTTACCTAACTCACACTTGGTACATGGCCCGGTTTAAACAGCTGGGTCACTTTGAACTACTTCTGCACAGAATGCTGCATCACTGTTAAAGTATCTATGACTTGAGGAGTGAATCTTATTTCAGTAAACTCACCTCTCCCTCTGACAGTATAGTGTGCTGGGTGTTAGAGGGACTGTGGCTCGGGGCAGGATGCACTGGAACAGTCTGTACATTAGAGGAAGCAGAGGGGATTACACTGTCATGGGATGGTCCTGCAGACCTGTGGGTGTCCCCGCTGTAGGCTGCCTGGTAGCTGGTCTCAGGAGCCACGTGGGATGCCTCTGTCCCAGGTGTAGCACACTGAATAAGTTGGATTTTCCTGCTGCTTTTAGCTGGCTTCACTCCTGTCCAGGGCCTAAACTCTTGTCTGGAGGGAAAGAAAAGTTGAATAAACAACTGTATTTTAGATGTTATCCCAGTTGAAGAATACTTTATCCAAACTTTGATTACTGTTTATCTAGACCCACCTGTATGAGCTGGTTGGGCTCGGTTCGGTGCCCTGCTGCTGCCCTGGTACTTTCTCCCCTCTGTTCCCTCGGTGAGGGATATCAGAACCCGTACTGATCCAGGGAAAGTTGTCTTTCCTGGGGATGGGCCACGGTTTATAATCCTGTTTGTACTGAGTTACTGAAGGGAAAGGCACGCCGGGAGGCTGGTAGTCCTCACGAGGTTTGTAACTAGGCTCCCTCAGCGTCCTGAGCGAGCCCCGCGGTCTCTGGGTGTCCGTGCGCGCAGCACCGGAGCGAGAGGCGCGCGGAGTGCTGGAGTAGTCATTAGCAGGTGCGCGCTCGGACGCGGATACCTGTTTTGTGACAGACCGCACTTCGTGCTCTGTAATGTCCGAGTAGTTTTGTATGGTCAAAGGGACTGACAAGTCCGACTTATCGAACTGGTTCCAAAAGCGAGCCAAGCAGCACACTCTGCTGATGCACGGCCACGCCATCCCCGTGCCGTGCGTAAAAAGCAAAGGAAGAAGGAAAAAACAAGAAATGTTAGAGAAGGGGTCGAGGATCGGTTACATGGAGTCAAAGTAATAACTCCATAGAGTCTGTGCCCTAAAGTCCATAGGCCTATCAGCAGCAGCAGCAGAGGAGTGCTGGGCAGCCAGAGGAGCTGCTCTGCCATGGACCGTCAGTGAATATTCTCCTCACGTGGTCTGTGACAGCGTTCATCTGTGCGGGGAAATGTGTGGGAATTATTTTCATTTTGCGCACCAGTACAGCAGTAAGGCAAACATGTGAGTGGAATGATTAGGCTATATTTAGGCTACTTGAGTAGACATACATTTTTAATAAAAAATGTATTGAGACACTAAAGGCTCTGAGTTCGTTTTGGCGCATGGTCTGAGTGTGTTTTTGCTTCGCTCCTTCAGATGAGAGCGTCAATAGCGTCTCTTAGATTAGCTGACTGTAAATGTATTTGTTAACCACAGTAAAGTTGAGGCCGTGGTGCTGATGTCCAACCATGGGTCGACACAAAAACATTGCAATACTGCCATCTGTCGGACAGACGTAGAAACGCATCTGTGACTCTGGGTTGATCTTCCGTCTCTGTTGGTCAAAATGGATGAATAGTTATACATACATGTGCAATTTACGATTTAGCAGATTCACTTTTAAAGAACTTTGCTGCAGGAGTTGTAAGTAACAAATTCTGCTTTAAAGTGTATTTATTTATTTTTATTGTAACATCGTATAACCCACTCCTAGGCTTTCAAGGTCTCCACGATATCGTACTACGCATTGGCAAGTTTTTTGGCGCATGTATGGTAGTCTATGACTTGTTTTTCTGCCTCTTTGACAGTAGCAGTAACAGTAGAGAACTTTTATGATCAGTCACTGGAGCAGAGTCTGTGCAGCTGTTGTAGCCTTGTAGCTAGCACATGTGTTAGCGCCACACGCGGGAATCTCACATGTCCATCATTTATTCAGATTTAAGACTCTGAGATCTGAGATACCGTAATCTGTAACGCGTTAAGTGTAGAGCCATTCATGGAATGAAGTTACGAATATTGAGTTTACAGAAAAGGTTACGTTGTGTGGAAGTAATGTTTTATTTGTTTTGCTGTCAAGTCCCAACAGCTGGCGGAGTGACTTCCGGTGGGAAGTAAAGGATCCGGTCATGGAGAAAGAAAATAAAATAAGAGACAACTCAGAGGTTTGTTTCATTTAGTAACAGTTTGAAAACACAGGGATAGTAAACCCTGGGGTTAGCTGAAGGCTTTATCAATGAAGCACAGAAAAGAGGATTCACTGTGGTTTTGGTGAACTAGAGGAGCCCTCTGTCTTAGAAGGACAGGAAGTAATGTGACTGTTTATCAGGTTTAAGCAAAGTCTGAGTTTGGACTAAACCTTCTTGTAACGAGGCCGTAGACTGTACAAAGAAACACAGTCTATGGTTTTAGCTTCCTTCACAACATTTTAGAGCAGGTACGCTATCCATCCTTTCTACTCAATAAAATTTTAATTCATTTTTTTAAACTCTAAAAGTACTATTTAAAATATGTTGATTATGCAGTCAAATTTTACTTGAGTATTGGCTTGAAATACTTGAGTACCAAAACTGAGTAGTATTTTGACAAATGTTTTTGTGGAGCATGTAGTGATTTGTTGATTATACTTTTAAACAGAATATGGAATATTTGCCAGAGGACAACTCAAGGTACAAAGATGTCGACTACTGGGATGAACGCTACAAGACAGAGCAGTGCTATGACTGGTTGGGTGACTTCTCCAAATTCCAGCATCTGGTGGGACAGCACATTAAAAAACAGGACTCCATTCTTGTTCTTGGTAAGCTGTAGCCTTAAATTTAAACATTAATATTAACATTTTTATCATATGAAGTTAATTATTACATTGTATTAATTTTTGTACATGTACTTTTAATAATAGTTAGACAGTGATTGTTGTGGTGAGTTTGGTTGGTTGGCCCAGCCTTTGTCCTGTCTCTTGGGATTTTCCAAGTGTCTCTTGCTTGTCACTGTGATGGTCAATTCAATGCGCATGCCTGTCACTTAGGGCCCTATTAAAAGTGATCCTGTTAGACGCTTGAATCCTTTGCTTCAGAAGAGGGACTGTGAGTCATTATATAACTGCAGATTAACCCTCTACTTTTTCAAGTTGTTATGCAGTATTTGTAATGAAAATATTTAGATGAAAATCTGTCCACTAGATGACACTGTTCCACAGGAAATATACAGAATTAGTGTGGATCACTACACACAGTGCTACCTGCAGTACCTGATTTCCATACTCCCATTTGCTAATTTTTTAGGACTGAATTCAAAAACGAAATATATTTAAACTACACCACTAAATTGTAAAAGCATGTTATTTCAATTACATTTATTCTAATAATAAATCTTCAAAACATTTGTTTCTTAACCTCTTGATGTTAATGTATAAAAACAAGCTGAAGCAATGGAGATCATTACTGGATTGCTGTACTTTTACAGAGGGATAGATGCTCTGTACTTGCTCTCTGTCATACCCGTGTGCGCGCACACACACACTCACGTTTGTGCGTGTTCGTGTTTGTCGGGGGGTTGTTAAATTTGTGTCACAGGGGGACAGTGGCTTTCTGTTTCTACGGTTTGAAAGGCTGGGAGGAAAAAGGGAGCTTGTCATACCTTTTATTGCACTTACTTAATGCTATTGTGCTTTTGTCAGGTCCTAATTCTTCAAGACAAAGTCGGTTTCAATATTATGACAACAAAATTATTCCTTTGCTAATACAGTGGTGTCACAGAATTTTGAATAACATGTAAATGAGCTCTTCGTGTATGAACTGTGAACGATAGATACATAGTATACGGTGCGTCATAGGTACATCTACAGCAGAGGCATCAGAGAGCTCTAGATCCTGATGTATAAAATAATGTTGTGCTCATCTCCGCACAGCACTGCAGCAGACATTACCAGATCTACTATTTAGAGCCAGAACAGAGGCATTAGAGAGCTCCAGGGCTCTCATCTCACAGGGCATTTCGGTTGCTTTGTTAAATCGTGGAAATGCACATTTATGTCAGCAGCACGTGTTGTGGCCTTCTTCAACAACACACATGCACAAACCAGGAGCTATATAGGGAAGCCTGCTGTAAAGATGCAGCCGCGCTCACGTGTTCTATAGACATGAAGAGCTCTTAACAGCACTTAAACACTGTCACGCTTGGACAAATGCCTGCCATGGCAGGACACACATCCCTGCCTAACTCCACTTGTCAAGTCTGTAAATCCACACAGATTATTGGCTTGTATGAAGTGACACAATATATTACTGTCACTGTAGCAGAGGGGGGCGAAAGAAGGCGAGAGAAGACACTGGAGAATTTAGTGGAGAGATTGGAGGTACTGTAGTGCTTTGTGTGATGAGTAGATAAAGGTATGGTAAATGACTAATCAGGTTTTGGCCACTCCACTGTTTGAGATAGGGGTCATTTCCATTAAGATAATGTGAGGAGCGCACAGAGAAAGAGTCACTGGAGGCTGGGGAGCATCCCTGCATACTGATCCTGTTTTATGTTGCCCTCTGGGTTTTCACTTATCTGCATTTTTATTATGTCTGTCAGTTTATGTAAAAAACTGTATTTTCCCATATCTCACTGTTTTGAGATAACACCTTATAATCAACATGCATCTATGTAAATATAAATATCACATTAAACTGTAATTCAGTTGTTTTTTAGTATAGTTCTACACTCATTTTCAATAGTGAATGTTGCATTTTTACAAAATTATGACAGCGGTTATATATTTTCAACAATGTAACTTCATAAGATGTTTTTTTCTGTGAACCCTGTGCACTCTTATACACTCTCTGCGAGTGTATAATGCAAAAGGCACATGCCATGTGGAACATGCACCATAAGAAATGTAAGTGTAATGTCTGTTTTAGAAGTCAAATCTTTATTGTGCGTTAAAAGCTCAGATACAGTAGGTGGAGGACCATGGTGGTGGATTGTGGTCTGCCCACTCAGACTCACAACAGCTTCTGTGGCACCAAAGTTACTTCAATAGGAATAAATAAAAAGTGGCTACATGCATTTTTGTCAGGGTTATACAACAGGAAGCATGTGAGAAATTTCATTTTCCAAATTAAACCTGGTTTAAGGAGCATATTAGATTTCATGGTGTCAATGTGTGACATAACTTTGCTGCCTCCTGTATTAGCAACATTACCAAACATTAGTGCTGCTGATAAACCTGGTCCAGTGATGATCTCTGCTTTTTATGGCTTGCTTCAGGTGCCAGCCAATGATGTTATGAACCCACATCTCCCAGTGGTCTGAGTGAGCACCAACTTTGGTGATCGTCCCACAGACATTGGGGTATGATGTCACAGTTATGTTGCCCTGGTCTGTGCGAGGAGCAGGCTTTTGGGGTCCAACTACTTCATTCCCATATTTTACATAAAAAGTCTTACAGTGCATTAAGAATCCTTTTGATTGATTTAATTCCAGTAAATAACCATGTTGCAGTGTATTACACAAAAAAGGGTTTTAAATTATGGAGGGAAAGAAATTATAAAGTCATTTCCATTGTCAGAAAGATTACACTGCAGGGTTTCTAACCCTGAGATCCAGAATGCACACTTCTCTATTTACAATATTTGAGAATAGTACTGGAGAGGTTTCTTTTCTCTTTAAATCAGCTATGTAGTTATGTCTTAAACAAGTCTTTCTTCTTATTGTAAGCAATATCCCAATTATTCTAAATTTCCATATTTTCAGTATAACATTTTTTGTATTTACGATATTGCTCTCCTATGCATAAACTCTATGTAGCATATTACATTAATTGAACCCGTAGCCCATGACCTTTTTGCTTTTAAGTTTGTAATTGCTAGTGACTTAATGCTTAGGCAAGCTTTTAAGTTTATCCTACTTTGACCTTACTTCACTGCAATGTGTGTGATGAAAGAAGGTGTTTATTTGTCAGAGAACAGTGACAAAGCCTGTCTGCTGCACAGCTGCTCTGTGTCTGTGTACAGTCAGTTCCATAATTACAATGACATGAGTTGTATTAGGCACATTACAGCACAGGGCTGTTCTCATCACCTTTTGGTGATGGATCATACTGTGAAGTTCTTGACTAGGACACTGAGTGATTTTCATGTATTTAAAAAAAAATGGAATTGAAAATTTTGATCATTTAATATGAGTAAAAAATATTTTTTTGTCTGCCAAATTGCACAGCCTTATTTGTTCCAATATTGTCTGAAGTCTACTTTCATACACACACACACACACACACACACACACACACACACACACACACACACACACACACACACACACACACACACACACACGCTATGTGTCTGGTATGTTGCCCCAGCACCTGTCCTGGGGTCCACAGAGCTATACCTGTGTTCCTTATCTCATGTGGCTAGTTTCTCTTGACTTCCTGTTATCTCTTCCTCTACCCTCTCCTGTCTATGCCTCACATTTGACAGTACTTTGGAGACCACCCGAACAGGATCATGCTTGTCTTGTATTTGGCACCACAGAGGCTGTGAGAGAGAGTGCTGAGAAATAATACAGATCTGTCACCAGGCCCAGACACTTCACGCCTGCCCTTCCTCTTACTGATTGTTCTACTTCCTGTGGCAGACTGGATGGGGTGGGGTCATATGATCAGCTGGACTTGTATCAGCCTGTCACTGAATTTGTAGAGATTGTTTTGAGGTGCATTTAAGAAATGGATTATTAAATATATAAGAGAAGTCATATGCAATATAGATAAAAATAGCATGTGTTTTGTAGCAGATTTCAGACACTGGAGGAAGATTCTGGACTATTTTTGTTAAATGCTGCTGGTCTACATTCATCATACAAGGATGTTTTACTGGATATTACTAAGCCTGTCACAATAAGAAATTTTGAACTGTGATATTGGTGAAGAAAATGTAGACAATAAATAATATTGAAACTAAATTATGCCACTTATACAATAACCATAAAACAGGATTGACTCCAAAAATTATTTTAAACAAATGAGCTGCAATAAATACATTTTGTAATGAGACACTTTAGTAGTTAGTTTGCATCTATAATGGGCCAAAAAAAGTTATTTATTTACAGTTCTCTACAGTTTATATTTTATTGCAGTACACAAAAATAACTAAAAGCTCCCCACTTACAAAGAAAAAGAACCCATGATTACTATTGACCCTGAAAAAGCTATTACTTCTATTATTACTATATACATAATATTTAACGATAAGTTGATATAAATTATTATGACAGGCCAAGATATTGCGTTCAAATTGAATTCACTAATACTTGTGTTTGAGTTATTAATTTATGTGAGTAACAAAAGCATTTCTTTTATACTGCATTATTACCAAGCTCACTGTACTTCCATGTTGCGGCAGATTGCAGCAGAAGAGCAGCTACTGTATGAATGAAGTCTGGACTAGTATGAATGAAAAACAGACTGCAGGAGAAAATACAAAATGTAGCAGCAGTGACAGACATACAGACATAGAATCAACATCCTCATTCATTTCAACACTATTTTATACATGCTTTATACGTACTGTTTCTTGTCTTCGCCTACTGATGATTGCAGTTTTATTTGTTTTAATTCTCTATAGTCATTACTATGGTGCAGTGAGTAAGCCATTGGGGGCAACCCTCCCTCCAACTATACCCTCCTCTTTTTTGCTGCTGTACGAGACCGTCTTCTTTATGAATGAGCCGCAACGCTACAGAATATGAATGGAAAATGCAAGAACCTCAATGAAGCACTGCAACCAAGAGAAAAAGGGGGAGAGGCTTGGTGAATGAACACACACGACAGAGAGGGAGGGGTCGCGGGGAACGATTTGATCAGAATTTGAAATAGGGCTGGTATGAGACTGGTGTGTGACTGGTATGAATGCTGATCAGGTAGGAGGATGCCATGGCCTGGTGGAGCTGCCTCGCCTGTGAGCCAATGGGAATCACCACTGCCTGGCTCACTCAGTGTCCTCTGTAAGCTTGTGCTTCGTGGGTTGAATACTAACAGGTTACCCGGGCAACCACGCCCGAGAGATTGATGGTACTGGCCCGATAAACAGCACAGCCTCTGCGCCTGTGTGTGTCACTGGGACTGTGGTGTTACAAAAGGGCTGTTATGCTCTTGGACAATCAAATGCTCTTTGTATCAGCCATTTTGTTTAATTTCATCAATATTGGTGATTAGAATAAACAACAATAAATTGCGAAATAATGCGATTAAATATATTTTGGTCATATTCATTTTAGATTTTTTTCTGATATTGTTCAGACCCTTTGTTGGTCTTATTGTCAGATAAATATTAGTATTCACGGTCAGCTTTCAGCTAAGAATTGCATTTTTACCATTTAATTTATCGTTCTCTCAATACATTTCAAAATTCTCAAAACATCCCTATTACACCTATAGTCGATTAGTTATTTAGCTGATTCATCATCAATTTGGTTTAATTGGATATTATAATTTTCTTTCATGAACTATAGCACTAATTGTAAATCCATCAAAACCGATGAATGAATGTGTATTGTTTGCTCATGTATGATTTTGAATTTAAACATGCTTGTAGTATAGTTTTTAGTATTATCTATAGCATTGATTGAAGTCTTACAAACACTGTATTCTTCCGGTCCCCCTAAATGTGTGAGTGGAGGCTGTTTCTGTGAATGGCCTTCTCCCTGACACCGGTGCGGGCGGAGGTGACCACACTGTGCTGACTCACCATAATAACACAGTGCTTCAAGGGGAGCCGCCGTGTGCCTGCTATTCACTACTTCAACACAAATTATACCGTATGCCAGTGACTACAACTGACTACTTGATCTGATTAAACACAAGAGGCATACAATTACTCTTTCTTTGAACAAGTGCTACTGATGGAAAAAAAAAAGTCTTCTAAGGCCTAGTTCAGAGTATGATGTGATGTGATGATGGGGTTGGAGGTGAGCTAGAAAAGTATAGTATTGAAGCAATGGAAACACACTGCAAATTATTAAATCATATGTTACACAGTTAAAGGGTTCCCAAATAATATATGCTTGTATATCGTTTACCTGTATTTGTTCTGTAAATACTTGGCAATTTCATCCCAGTTTCTATTCAAATGCTTGCAATGATGCACTGTAAAGCGGTGTCTTGAAAGGTACAATATTAATCCAGTACATTATCTCCTGTTACATACATTCAGAACAGAATATGTAACTTATTTACCTCAAATTCAAAAATCTACTTCTGTTTTTTTTTAATCTTTCCTTTTACTTATAGCTACTATATTTGTTGTTTGGACAACGTTTTCCTCTGATTGGTTTATCTGCCTGTCAGTTTTGCCCATTGGAATTTAGCAGGCGAGTCCAGACCCACTCGTCTTTTATAAAACATTTGTTAAGCATGTGGTCTTGGTACAGTATAAATGCCAAGGATTTATGAATTGCAACATTACTGAATCTGCAAAGGAGCATATCTTTTTGTGCCATGATCTCAGTGTGTTGGGGTGTAGGGATTGTATCAGATCAGATGTCCTTTTTTCTTGTGGCTATGTCTTCTATTAATGTGCATGTCTGTGAGAGACGGGCAGATATTGGTGACTGACATTCACTAAACCTCCTTTGTTTGCACTACACTTGTACATCTCATTAGCCTGGCTTTTCCACGCTCTCCTATTCTTTTCTCTCTCTCTTCTCTCTCACCTCTGTGGACGGAGACCAAAATGAGTAAGCGCCGTTGTGCCAGGTGCAGATGCCAAATCATCTCTCACAACCTCAAGTGATATTCAGAAAACTCGCTTTATTATTGTATGATCCAGCATATAAACTTATTACTGGTTTATGTTAATCATTTACACTCAGTTAATATTGCCCACACTTCTGACAGGTCACTTTTCACAGCTGTCACTCGCTGAGAGCATAATAAAGACTAACCATTAGACGGATTGGTTGAGGAAATGTAGATGACATACTTTTAAGCATACAGCTGCATTAAATGCATTAATGTTTGTTTCTTCTTCAGTAACTATTGTAAAGAGTGATTTCCTTAACAAGTGCTGAAAGCTTGCAGTTATATCTGGACATAGTGTTTCTAACAACAATAAGGTATTGAACAGTTTATCCCAGGTGAGATATTGAGCCACCACTGCAGCCCCATATTAGCCTTAATCCACAGATGTGTGAAATCGCTGCTTACAGTTCATGTTGGGCATCATTTCTGTGGTGATCACAGCGGGTGGACTTCCTGTGTCTCACTTTGTAGTTCATAAGAGGAAAAACCCTGTAAGCAACTAATGGCAGAGTGTGCGTCACCATTGTCCTGAACCATAGAGTCCTCTGCAGTGACGCACTGCTGTGGCTGTCAGGCTGCAGTGCTAATGCAGACTAATACACCTCAATCAGATGCACGGGCAGGAGCGGGCTCATTCATTTGGTAGATTCAGTGAGACAGGTTTTTATATCTACATTCACTGCAGTTTAGATCTGGGTGGATTGTCCCGATTTAGTCCTGGTTTGAGCCCATTTTACTCCCCCTGCTGTAAAGTTAACATGGTAACTTCATTTCCTGACCAGCCAGTCCCTTCTACATTTTGTTAATCAGTCAATGTTCTCTTTAATGTGTAGGCAACAATGTTTGTTTGACGGAAATGGAGCATGCGTCTCTCAGACTGGTTAATCCACCTGTCAATCATGCCCTCTGAAATCAGGAAGACAGGATATGACTCCATATCCATTTCTCTTTTTAAATTTTTTTCATAGCATATGGTTCTGCCCTTAACTTCAGGGGTAATCCTGTGATGTCAGTATGAAGCTTCATCAGGGTAGATCTTTATGGCACCACCTGAACACATAACCTGCTGCAGACCGTGATGGTATATAATGTTATCCATGACACATTTGTGTTTCAATCTTGTTTATTCATCATATTCAAATGAACTCTCTTGTGACAAAATGCCAACACCATGTGTTCCTTATTATTCTCTATTGCCTATTAGAGCAGCTGAATTAGATTTTCCAAATGAATAAGAAACACATTCTAAAGACTAGGATTTCCCCAAGTCCCCCATGGTACCGTGGCAAAATAGCATTCTTCTGTATTCTCCCACCACATGTGCACCGCCATTAGCCTTGTCATTGTTCTCTCTTTTAAAAACATTATTATAACTCTCCCATATTTTGTGTCCAGTGAGTTGTTTGGCTGCTTGTCTCAAGACAAGGTGGTGCCTGTGTGATTACATAATGCTGCTTGTGATGCTGTCGGCACAGACCAATAGACCTACACCTCCAGACATCTAAATGTCCAGTCTGTCCCACACAAGGCCTCTGCTGCATACTGAATACAGACCACACCTCCACTCTGTCTCCTCTCTGCCTTCTGATAAACACACACAGAATACAGACAGTTCCAGAAATACATTAGATATATTTTTTTAATTCTTCTTTACAGAGTGTGTTCAGGTGACATCACACTTTATAATTTCACTGGGGTAAAGTGAATTTTCTGTCTGCCATTTCTGGTTGGAAAAGTTTTACAGTGCAATTGTATTTTTTATTTCTTTAAATCTACCATCTACAAGTTTAATGGATTTTTTTTCACCGGTTAATAGCAGATGTGAAACCTGTTTTCCTCTCCCGCCAGTACTACACATTTATATGTGTAGTACTCCAAGTTGAATCAATCTGAAATGACTCACAGAAAGTGATCTGAAAACATGGAGCATTTTGATGGCAGTTTGAGTCTGATTGGTCAAATTACAAGTGTGGAGTAAGATGAAAAATCTAACTTTTGTTGCATCCAGTTTAGAGAGTTTAGAAAAGGACAGATATCTTCCCTGTCCATAAATGCACAAAGTGCTTACCTTTGATTTCAAGGCTACCTCACTCCTCTCCTGGCCATTTGTTCAAGCTCACCTCTGCTCTCTGGGCTTCTTCTGTCAGACCAAAGCTGGCCACACTGTCAGACAGCAGTAGCATCGATAGCATCTAGTGGTGTTATGTGAGAATACAACAGGGGCTGGTGGGAGAATCTAAATACATATGGTAACTTTATCTTTACAGAGATTACAGAGATTGAGATAACATATTTGTGTTATAGCAGTTAATACATTTAATAAATTGCATAGCCCTTTAGAGGAGGCTAGGCTTATAACAAAAGTGTGGTAGGGAGCAGAGAAGGCTCTTAGAGCAGGGTTTAGGCCACTTTAAAATATCAATCAAAATATGTTATATTATTTTGTATTTATTTTATCCATCATTTGTTATTGCACAGTAAAGTTGCACAATTTGTAATACTATTTCAAATCAAAATGGCTCCTCCTGACAACCTTGTAGTAACACACAATCAGCACCATGCCTCTCCACTCATTTACTTTAATTATAAAAACATTTTCCATTCACTCAACTAACTTTTAATTGAAAGACCTCATCAGTCTAATATTGTGTAACAACCTTTAGACGTCAAGGCTGAATTGCAGACTATAAGTGTTGTTTTTGAAAGATTTGTGATTTTCCATCATTTCTGAGCTCCATGTCAAGCATAAACATATGTACATGCTATTTCACCCCTGTGAATAAATATAAAGATTTTTTTTACTCTTCTTTATAATGTATGTATTTTTAGATGTCACGTTTGACTGAAGCATTATCCTGTGGCGCTAACAGTGCCATTAGAGCATAAAGAGAATGTGTATGCATGGCCTATATTAGCGTGTACAGGGAATATAGGAGCCAGATGGTGTGCCATGCTTTGCTGTGCCATGGCATTTTACTTTAGGCATCAAGTCTCAAAAACAAGTACAAGACATGACAGAGTATAGTGCATCATCTTGGACATGTATAGTGAGAGAAAACATTGCAGACAGTAATTCTCTTTTTCTTTTCTTTCTTTGAGTTTCCCCTTTTCTTGCCTGTAGCGTGTATGGAGATAAGTACCTGCCAACGCTAACAGGGTCTAAAATTTATATTGTCCCATTTTATATACAGTAGATGAAACTTTTGTTAGTTAAATCCATCGGAAAACTGCTTGAAGATTGCCATCTACTCGGAGATGGCTGTATTGACTAGAGCATGTCCAGGCAAATTTTTTAGTACATTATAAAACATATGCATCATCATTAAAGGAGACATTTTATGCAAAGACTACTTTTAGATTTTTAAGCATGTTATTATACCATATTATGGTTCTTCCATATCATGAGGTTATTCTGAGATGTATTGTTGATGATCAGAGTAATCCTGTATTGTTTCACTAATCATCTACCCCCATTGATGCACACTACTCTGTAATTGTAGAATAACAACTCTGGAAAAAAATAAAAACTATGGCTAAAGAGCAATGTCATGAGAAGCAGGGCCAGCAGAGAATCATTTCTTCAGTTTTGAGGTCAATAGACTTGTCTCTATTAGTCAAAGTCCTTTTAGATCACTATTATGGTTTCCAATAAATGTAATGTAAAATAATAATCCATGTATGTTCAAATGTATTTAATACCAGAAATTTTGTCTTATTTGATGGTACAGTTTCCTTGGATAGCCTGGCTCACATTCACAATTATACCATCAAATAACAAAAAAATTTAAAATAAAATAAAATACGGTCCAGTTGAGAAGATGGTTCTCAGTCTAATTAAATTAAACTTTGGTATGATTTGTTTGATTTGTGAATGCAAACAGACCAGAGAGTGGATCAAGACCAAGAAGCCTGGACTAAAATCACTGGTCCTCGTTCACATTAGCCCAAAACGAAAACTTCTAGCAGGTGAACCACATTTATGTTGCTTTTAAGCACACCCTCGGTCCCATTTGGCCCATTGTACTGCTGTGCATTATGCTTGGATGACATGTGTTCCTGTCACTATATGCTGCCCCCTTTCATGACTATTTGATGAAAGCCTTGAAATGTATGTGCCATATCTTAAACCTCTAAATCTATAAATCTCTGTTTATTTATATCACCCTTTTTACTTAGTCATTGCTGTAGATTTTGCCAGAGACGTTTTCATACTCTTTTTCTTTCCATCACCTATGTCCACTGTGCTGGTCCAATTCCTAAGCTGGATTTCTTGCTTTTATATCTTATCTTCCTAACCTGACATCCTGCTCGTCATGCTCCCACTTGGAGTTGGCAGCGCAGGTTACATAATACAAATCAGAGATGGGCGGATGTAGGCGAGGTGGAGGAGGGGAGGAAGAGGCCTCGTTGCTTTTACAAGGAAACCTGATGTTGTCTTGGTGTTCTGAGCAATGCTTGTCTCATCCCACTAACCCACTCTCAGACATCAGTTGCATCTTTAATTACATGCTTAATTTGAAAGTTTTTAATTTAATGGACAAGATAACATTATTTGTCAGTTCCGTATTATTAATATACTATTGACTTGTGCCTACCAGCTCTCTTGTTGATTACTTCCACAGCAATGTGTTTTCAGTATGTTTTCACTGAGATTAGTCAGTGGTTAGACTAATGATTGACAAAAATGTTAAATTACGATGTAAAGGTTTTCAAAAGGTTGGCAGTGGACGGAAATGGACGGAAATGTTGTGATTTGATTCAAAATATTAAAAATACTACTACTATTATAGTAATACTACTATAATATACTATTTTATACTATTTTTCCACACCCTGGGCACCTGTGAGAGTGGCAGCAGAGCTTGTATATAGATACTCAAGAGGTCATAAGGTCAAATAGAGAATTTTTTATAACTTATTTTTCTATTTTAGTTTGACTTGTATAAATACATTTATATGCAATTATCCCTTTATTTGACACCTCTCTTGCTATCTTTTTTCCCTATTTATTTAGAATTTACTTACCATTTATATTTTTTCTTTTGTTATTATAATATATTGTGATGTGTAAGCTAATGTGTCCAAACAATTTCCCTTGTGGATCAGTTTGAAGTTTAGGAGATTGAAAAAATATCAAGGCAACACCATCCCTATGTGGGTTTGGTTTGTTGGTGTACACAGTATACCTTTGTCTTTAGCCCACGTTGCTCTCATCCTCGGTCACAGACAGGATCAGACTGGCCCCGCCCCACGTAGATGCCCGTCCCCTTTTGTCTGTATCATGAGTACACTGTGCCCATCTGACTTGAGGTGACGTAACTCCTTTTTTGTCTGCCGACTTTGACCACAGCCCTTTAAATTCCCTTTTTGCCCCAGTTCTGGCTCTGCACCGTCCCTGGCTGATTTTGAGGGTTTAATCTGTTCGTAATGCATTTCCCAGCACGGACTCAGTGGCAGCGAGGGGAAGGACTAAAGTTTGGAAGGTCCCCAGCTGATTTGGTGTTCCAGTTGTACAACCATAAAGACTTATAGCAGCTTGTGGTATTTTGTAAGTATTTTGTCCTGGTTAGAGCTGAGAATCACAGGGTCCCTCACGATTCAATACGATAGGCGGGTACATGGCTCACAGTACAATATTATATTTGAGCAACAATATTTCTTTGTTATATTTCTTTGCAAAGTTAATATGAAATATATCTGTTTTACTCATCAAAACAGTGAAAATTGTGTGTATTGCATAAACAAATTTCCTTGTACTAAATAAGTAACCAAATTGTAGTGTGGTCATACAAAAGAGCTAAAAGATACCAAAAAATACTTTAAAATATTAGGGAAATAAAGCAGCCCACGATAACAATACGGTATCATCAAATATAATATCATAATCATTTCATTTTTTTGCACACGCCTACTGGTTACACTTGAACAAGGAATCAATTGAAGGAATTAATTGCTAGGGAATGAGAGAGAGAGCAAAGAGTTACTATGAAATCCATGTCAAGCATAATCACATATCGACACCTTCCTAAAATAATCGTTTTTTCAGGTTTTTTTTTTTTCAAGTCATTTTTTCAGGTTTTTCAGGAAACACAAAAAACTCCCCCTAAAATTGAAATTATGGCAAAGTAAACTTGGCAAAAAGTGACTTAGGCGATTATTTTAGGAAAGTGACGATATGAGGACTTAACCCACCCCCTGCTACTATTTGCTATGCCAGTCCTACATCCAAATATGGTGCTAAATCCCAAAGGCAACTTGATCCTAAAGTTTCAGATAGTAGTCTCCTCTTCTTCTTAACTCCATCTGTCTGCACATACTTTTTTTTAATCGGGAGCACACTCCCTGCTGCCATTGTAACAGTAGCTCGGCCTCGGTAACCCACACAAAGTACTGTTTTCTGGTCATTATTACGCGACAGTGTGGGAAATGAGAACTCTTAACCATCCCTTAGGACTGTCATCCTTGTCATCATCTCTACACAAATAAACACTTTTGTGACCAGTGACATTCAGTTGGTGGATATTATAATTAACGGAGTGAATATTGTACAGGAGAAAATATGTTATATTCTGCTTCATAAAACATGCTGTCATTTGGTATCAGGTCTGTTGCAATAACAGATTTTAAAGTGAGATACGTACATTGTTGAAGAAAATATAAACGATAATAAACGAAAATTAGAGCAGTGACAAGATAACTCTAAAGCAGAATTATCTACAAAACTATTCTAAATGGTTTTAAAAATAGAAGATATTTTGTAGAAGAAAAATAACAAAAATGTTTCCCACTATTACGATAAATATTGAACCTCAAAGACTGTTCCATCTATTATTTATTGAACAGTGTAGATATCGTAATTCTAGTGATAGGCCTATTTGATATAGGTATAACTCTGTATGTTTCTATGTATCAAAACTATGATTTTGAATACTCATTTCACTTTGGTATGTAGCCAGTTTTTGTGCATGCATAGACCAGGGTGAGAGAATATGATGATGATGGCTTTGTATTTAGGACCTGCCTTATAACCTGATGCTCTTCAGAAGCAGTGAAAAAGAAGACTATAGTTCTTGGTGTCTTTGCTCATTGAGCATGCAGTTAGAGTCAAAGATGCAGTAAACGCCTCACAGTGGCTTCAAAAGAAAGACCCCGAATACACTTAAAGCACTGCGCCAATCTGTTTCCACTCCTTCTGTGCCTCCTATGATTTTTACCACAGCTCAACATTCCCCTTCACAACATTAGTGTAGTTATTCATATCCTTGCATCATCTTGCATTGATGGTTCTCTCCCCTCCTCACTCTGCAGGTTTTCATAACATTGCAGCTGTCACTCTACTCTACACCTTTTACTTAGTGCATGACCATATATGGACTTCCTGTGAGAGTGACATCACAGCTACCTTGTCTGTTTTTCTTTAGCTGCTGCCAAAAAGGTCACAGACATCCAAGATGGAAATTAGACACGTTTGGGGCTGGGAGGAGGAGCTCAGGATCGGAGACACCCATTTACAAAAATCGACTTTTTGTAGCCTTCTCCTCATCCTCTTCTTTTCCATCTTCTGCTTCTTTTCCTCTTTTTCCTCCTCTTCCTCCTTTTTCTTCTCTTCTGTATTTGTGAATGGAGAACTCGAAGTGCATCCAAACATCACTAACAGATAAACAATTATTTAGATAACAAAATCTGCAGAAGAAGAACATATGAAATATTTGTTTTTATAAAAATATCTTGATATACCTGTAGTTTTATTTCAGTTTTCTCTGAAATGTTACTGCTTCTGAAGTTCTTTACAGTGACAACTCTGCAGCCCTACTGAGTTTTTGGTTGTGTGGTAAGCATTAAATGGTCTATGTATTTGACCTCTTTAAACAATATTCTTGGATTTTATTATTGTATCATGTGAGCTCTGAAATGGTCATGATCTGAGTCTCTGAATGAATCAATGTCTCTCACAGTCAGACGATAGCAGCATTTATGACTTTTAGGAGCAGACTATGACTCATTCCTCATTTAGCAACTTCACTGCTACCAGCTGCTCACTAGTGGCCCACAAGAAATGGAGCACTATTAAACCAGAGTCGATAGTGGATTTTTTCACCTTTACTCTAAGCATACAACATAACTATTGTTTTGTACAATGACAAAGTCAGAGTCAATTAAATAAGTGATATATAGTTAAATTGTATGCAGTACGTAACATCCACTGACATTTTCTAATGTTATTATGCCTCAGGAATAAATTCTTTGTGTTGCACCACAACAATCTAATTATTATCAGATTTCTGAACCTGTAAGATCATTTAAATGACATGCAAACATCAAAATCTGATTTCGTATGTAATTTTAATGGACTTATTAATCCAAAAAGTCAGATAGTAATCACATTTTGAGTGTGCATGTAACCGCTGCATCTGAAATATGATGTTAACAGCAATCTAAAAATATAATAATAAAAACAATGTAATGGATAACTCTGTTACACATACTAAATACAGAATTTAGTCTGTAAAATCTACAGCCAGTCTATCACAGTCTACTTCATATTTCCAACATATCAATGACTTCTATGGATTTTTCTCTGATCTATCACACCTGTACTTTCTGCTGGGATCATGAACAGGATGACCGCAACCAGACAGTTATAGATGGTTATTTTTGCAGTGAAACTCACCTCTCATCAGATGCTGGTGACACAGTGACACTGCGCAAAGACATGTGCTATTTCCTCCCATACTGATCGATATGCTTGGTCAGCCATTAAGCCTGCTGTGCCTGCACTCATCTGTAAAACCTGATCCATATGGCATAATCACCACAAGGTCAGGCTACACATACATTTGCATATTCTGTACACCAGCAACTTCTATTGGCAAACTTCTCATCTTGTCATTGTTTTCATGGACATAGTACTATCTGGACAAACAAATAAACACATTTGTGTTTATTTGTTTCAAAATTTGTTTCAAAAACTCAAAATTTGACCCAGTTTAACTACAAACCATAAATGTATTCTTTAATTATTATTAGTGGTGGGCCGTTATCTGCGTTAACATGCTGCGATAATGTGGGACTCTTAGCAGCTCTATCAGACAAGAGGACTAACCTTCTTGTTCAGTGGAGCCACTAGCACCCACCATAGACCGTGTATATGAATGGACAGAGCTAGTGCACTAGCCGCAAAACGAGCTAGCTGTTTTTTTAGCTATTATAATTTATGGAAATTAGCCATGCGGTTTTAAGTTTCTGTAAAAAGTAAACAAATGTGCACAAAGCTGCATTAAACACATTATAATATAAATCAGGGCTGATGTGGCTCTATAGTGGTTATGGGTTATATGTTGTAAAACAATTTGAGTTTATTTATGCAAAAGATTTTTATTAATAATCTGATGGAGTGTAAAACTACTTTAAGAAATGTATTTTTTATAATATTTCATACGTTTGAGAACATTTGATTTGATTTGTAATGATTTTCATTTGAAGTTAAGGCACTTTTTTTCTACATATCCAATGTTGTTTTTTTCTCTGGATTATCAAATCACTCCATCCATCTGCTCCTGGTTCCATCCATTAAATTTTAGAACTCGTCTCCCCTGACATAGAGCCTGGCTCCAGATTCACTCCTGTAACCGTTAGCATAGTGAGCCTCATTTGAGCGGCGCTGAACACTGTGGGTGACATAATCGTGTTAATATATATTAATCTTTAAAAAAAAACAAAAAAAACCAACAGTTAGATTAATCTAGATTAAAAATTAATCTATGCCCACAGTGAGTTATTATATTCTGTTTCTTGCAGACATCTACTGTGATTCACAAGCGCTTGAACCTTCTTTCTTACAGGCAGGCATATGAATAGATGCTTGGTTTTGTTGTTTGTTTGTTTGTTTGTTTGTTTGTTTGTTTGTTTGTTTGTTTGTTTGTTTGTTTGTTTGATTGTTTTACAGTTGTTAGGGTTAAACAAGTGTATGCTCACGGACCACCGTCTCATTTAGGCTTTGCAGAGTTGTATAATCCCTTCATGGAAAGCATTTCCACAGTTTCCAATTTGACTGGAAAAAAAGCTTTCTTAATCTTCGGCATGTAGCGGAAAGCTCAGTTCAGATATATTACTTTTTACATAACAGTAAAATGAACCAAAACTGTGTTGTATCAGGCTCCACACTGCCTGCAGGTAGTCACTGTCAAGAGTCCTTTGCAGACTGTGTACCTCTCACTCACTCTTACGTCGTATACTCTTACATGAACTGCTGTCTTTAGCATCACACAGAGTCAGAGGTGTTTTTCTGAATGCAATGCTTCATGTCTACCACATGTCAGGTGACCTTGTCCTTTTAAAGAGATAAGGCCTTGCGATGCGCTCTCACTGCTCTGAATCATAACCTTCTCTCACCCATCTTCCATCTTGGCCAAATATCTTATTAACATAATTTGTATGGATTGCTTTTTATTCTTGCACTAATTAAAAATAAATAACTTACTGTTACGGTTACTCTACTATAGTATGTTGTCTTTTTTTTTTTCCAAACAAGTACAGTAAATAAAAAATTATTAAAACAAATTTCCACTTCATTTCACTTAACATGAATCCTCCCTTAAATTGTCTCCAAAGAGACAAGAAATTTTGCAGCGAAGTGATTAAACATTCACAAGAGGAATGAAACTTGGTTGCATATACTCTCTAAGTATGCCATTTATTTACAGTCTATATTGTGAATGACCCCCACTATATTTTTAACAACAGAAAAAACTCAGAAATTCAGGCTGTCTCTCCATACTCCTTTAAACACTGTCCAGAGATGACACACTATGTAACTTGTGCTAATCTCAATCCAAACTGGTTCTCACAAGGGCTGCCAAGATTGCACATCACAGACTTTCTGAAGCACACATTTTGTGCTCCAGCAGCATGATGGAAAAATAAATATTGGTACCTCTGCAAATGACTCAGCACTGCTTTAATGAATTTCAAGGGGAGTGTGAGGGGGAAGCTGTTGACAGGCACAGCTGTTAACACAACTGTGTAAGTAAACAGCCTTGGCCTTCAGCCTATGTTAAATCATGAAAATACTATTGCATATTTTATTAAGAATGTATTATATGTATGCATGTATTATTGATTTTGTTTTGTCTTCAACATCTAATTGGAGGATTTTAAAATTTATATTTTAATCAAAATCTATCAACTTGGCAAACCATTAATTTTGTCTAGCTTTTTATATGTTTTGAATGAGCATTAGTAACAGACCAAAAACACAAGCAGGCTACAAGTGCAAAGGGCCTACTTACCATTCTTACCATTTACCTACCAAAAAATTAACTGATGCATAAACTAACTGATGTATAATTAAATGTGTAAGTCTTAACATTTTGTCTTTTAAGTCGAGTATTCAATCAATAAAGTAAGACTGTATGTGTATTCTTTATATGCCTAACATACTATGCCAGGAGTTCATATAAAGAGTTAGTTAATCATTACTTTTTTGTTGTTTTTTCTTAGCGTAATTCCCCAGCTTGGAGCCCATCAGAGAGGCTCATTCATACAGTGGAGTCCTTCCAAATATTCACCATACGAGAGTCCATCAAGCAACCACCGATACAAGCCCAGGCTTAATTATACAGGCACTAATTATCTCATACACTGGTTACATAACCAGGGGTGCTTTGAGGGTGAAGGAAGGAGGGGACCTGAGGAGCAACTAGCCGGAAACGCAAAATTTTCCTCTGGCCACACCACTGATGCAACTTGTCTCACGTGTCTGAAACCACTGTCTGGAAAACCGCATAAATAAGTATTTTTATATCTAAATCAGGTGCAGGTTTGTAATTCCTCCAGACATTATGAATCATTCTTGTTCTTCAAGAAAAATAGAGGAGAACTTTTAAGCAGTTTGCATGAGTCATGCCATTTTGTTTGAGCATGTGATTGAACTCAAAGAACGCCTGTCATAGCAATTACACTACTTAATTAATACAAAGCAAGCCAAGAGGTGAGATCTAATTGGTTAAAACAAGGCCCAGTGTGAAACTATCCAAAGTTATTACCATCATGATGTGTGCCCTTAAACGCACGTACCCCCTGCTGGTCACGTGACAAACGTCAGGCTTTATTCAACATCATGAGCTCATATGCAGTCATGTTACCATGTCTTCTTTCTGTAGTACTCTATACTGACCAGAAGGATACATTATGTTAATTTCAATCTGTCTTGAAAAAACTGCACAAAAATACATCACTACAATAACTTGTTGCATATATGTTTTATAATGGCTTGCTGCAATAACCTGCATGCCCACACTGTGGAGTACACATAATGCATCTTCCCAGTGTTGACATTTGCATTAGATGCGGCTGGATTTTGAGAAGGCTCACTGTGGCATTGGTTTACCTCGTGTTAGCCCAGAGTGTGGGGGTGGGTTTGGGCTGTTTGTTGTTGCATGTAGACCTCATCTTTCAGCATGCCTAGCCCTGTACACTTCCTTAATGTGTCTAAACCAATCTGGGATGTGAGTGAATGTCCTGCATGCTTGTGACATCATGGAGTTTCCACTGCTGAGCTCGGCTGGGGTCACAGATAGCAGCTTTGATATTTGTGCTCTGGCAGGGGTTCCCCACCCAGTGCCCCTCCTGTCCTGACCATACAAGGAGTCCTGGAGGGGCTGTTTATGTGAGCGAGGGTATTTGATAGCGTAAAGGTCACACTGTCCATAGCTGCTAACAGTCTAGATTGCTGAATATCTTAATGGTTACATTCCCATTAAGTAGTGGTTTCAGTAGATTGTCAAGCATCAACATATTAAACCATTATTGTTTAAGTAGATATCAATCTGCTAGTGAAATCGTTATTGTATGCCATATAATGTCATGTCTCTCATCTTGCTTGTCCCAAAAAATTAAAAGAGTATCAGGTTTCTCAAGGAGCCTAAACATTCTTTTAGGTGCTTTCCACAAGGGGCCTGTGTTCCTTTTAGCATTGGCAACTGCTTTTGATGAAACAGATTGACTTCTAAACACATACTTTGAGGCATTGGTCTCAAATGGATAAAAGCTGTTTGTTTGGGATGAGTTCTATGATCCTTATTAAGACAGGGCTCTGATTTTCCATCACACATGTATGCACTTTCACACAGAGTGTTAGCAGCAGAAGTGATATGACACCTCTAACTTTAGGCTGTGTCTCCACCGCTCCACCACATTATCTGGTTAAGATGCAGCGAGAGGAGGCTTCAGCTGCCTGACAACGTACTATAGACTTCACACAGGTTTAGCTTTTTCCCACAGGATTAGCTTTTTTTTTTTTTTTTTTTTACATTTTCATAAAAGCTTTGTCTCTAAAATGTTTCCTTCGCTCCACATACTTAGTGACGCTAAGATGCTTCTGCAGCCGCACTTGCCCTGGGGCAAACTGGTGGAAGCAAGGTTGCCCCCTTACCCACCACTCCTATACAAAGGCTCTATGAACTTGCCAAAGCCTGATCTCATCAGATCTCAGAAGCTAAACAAGGGCCTGGGTACTTGGATGGGAGAACACTGGGAATTTCAGGTGCCACAGTGGGGCGCCAGTGCCAAAAACTGTAGTTGTGTCCTTAGGCAGGACACCATATTGCCTGGTAATAAAATGGAGTGTGTGTGTGTGTGTGTGTTGTGGTTGAAGGGACCAATGGCACAGATTGGCAGCCTCCCTTCTGTCAGTCTGCCCCGGGCAGCTGTGGCTACGATAGTAGCTGAGTGTGGAGTGCATGAATAATGCTCTGTAAAGTATTTTTGGTGTCTTGAAAGGTGCTATATAAATGCAATGATTAATTAATAATGAATGAATTAATAGAACCAGTGGATAGAACCAGTGACCATCAGGGAAATGGCTGAATGCTCTAACTGAAAATATCTAAAATATCTCAACAGCAGTATCCTTCCAGATTAAGGATCATTTAAATCCTAATGGTTGGAACATTTGTCTCTTCTGTAAAGTTTAGTTTTTGTTTTTTCCCCCAGAGTTCTGCTATAATGACCCTTTCTGTTTGGAAGTGGGATTCCTTGTTATACAGGTAGTTCAGATGTGCAATGAGTATATCCACGTACAAAAGGTCAGAGGTTGCGGGGTCACCAGCTGATGTCACAGACTCAAAATTGAAATAGTGTCCTTGGTGACAGCCTAGCAACTAAAATTGTGGTGACAACCCCAATGAATGTGCTGTCATGTGACACCCCTTCCATTCCTCCATGGAAAATCCAAACACACTCGGGGCTGTGTCAGCGGGGAGAGCCCTTTGGAAACAATGTCAAGCTCGCTCACTCGGGGATTTCAGGGGGCAGCACTGCAGAGAGAGAGAGACTATTTCCACTATGACCTGAAATCAGACATACACCCCGGAAAAACCTACTTAATTAATTCAATGTTTGTCATGTTGTTATTTATAATGATCTTTGTTTATTGACCAAAGCTTGGTACATTAGTATAGTTGCCATTTCTATATCTGCTCACATTTCTTACATTTATTCAGGGCAGCAGGCTCCTTGATCCCAGGTCTTATCACTACCCTGTGCTTAGCGTGTGAATACTGTTGTGCCCTTGGGTAAGATACTTATCCCTTTTGGCAATGTGTTAAAACATATTTGAAAAGTTTTCCTATTTAAGCTAAGCAATGGGTGCTTGCATAATGCTTAGGTTTGTATGTAGGCATTAGCGAGTTCCCTGCTGTGTAAAGTAAAGTTTAATTCTTTATTATCTGACTTTTACACTGTATTATGTATGAATCTACAGGTGCAAATTAAGTCCTAGCCGGCGTAAACCTACCATAGGTTCTCTGTATAAAAGACACAAACACACGAGCATATCAAAATAGTACCCAAGTGTTGTTTAGTGTGTGAGGCTGCTAACTGCATGAGTCTTCCACACACGTACATGTTTCCAGCTTTGGGGAGTTGGTAATTAGTGAAAGCGGTAAGGTGATAACAAGCAGCAGCCACACGTTAACAGCAAAGGTGTCGGTGCAGGATATCACAGCCCCTCCCATTAAACTTAACAGACATAAGCTCTGTGCAATATGTAAGACACAGTCTTATGAAGGCAGAAAAGACATCCGATTTACAATTGGAACCATGCTCTGTCACACATTTTTTGAATGAGATCTGCAGGAAAATGGCTTAAAAGTAATGCAATTAAATAAGGAGATTTGGTAATAAAACTGAGTAATCTGTTTTACGTGGGACAAAAATGGTATAGATTGAATCCAGTCACTGACGTAAACAAACTCAAGGAAATAGACATTAACTGCTCAAACATACTATTTTGCTATTTTTACTGTCTGTTGTGTGGTTCTGTACATTACATTAGTAATGTCTCTGCCTGTCATCAGTCTTTGTAGTCTGCAACAGAAGGGCTACCCGAGGATGAAGTTGGCATGCTATTTGAGAACTTAAATTGGATGATTAAGGATATACCAGAATGAATACAAACAATACATATAGTGTCGCACTCTAGACTTTGAATGTGTCACATTTTGAGATATCAGTCATTCAGCCCTCCTTTGCTCTCATTGTGAGCTGCTTCTGTGACAGCTGCTCTGGGGCAGATTGGCCCTTGAATCATACATTCATATACAGGGTTGTGTTGCAGTGTCTTGCCTGAGGACATAACAGTAAGTTATGGTGGGGCAGAGTGGGGAGCTTAACACCCAGGGAATTGCGTTTTCTTATTTGGGTTTGGGTTGGGCAATTGAATTTTTCTTAACCACATGACTCAAATATGTGATTGCAGTTTGTATACAACTTGTTGCTATAAATCCAGAGAGGCATTCACCAATGTAATAAAAGAGGCAGAACATTTTGTGGGGAGTATGACAAGTTTATTGAAAACCAGCTGTTCTGGTAAATACAGAGCCCTCTATTGCAGTGTTGGTTTGAAAGCTGGAAAGCATTACAGTATTTTTGTAAACATTTGAATGTTATGCTTTCTGGGCCTTTCCTCCAAGTTCTATGAGTCACCTCCTTCTTTGAGCAGTGTTCACAATTTCTCATCTGGCATCACACTCTACTTTAATGTCCATTCAGTGCATCTCATCAATGCACAATCAAGACTCCTTGAGGCTCTGTTTCTGTTGGATGCTTATGAATGAGCTGCAGTGTGGACACACACTGTAGTGTAGAGTATGTTTCATTAAGCACAGGAGGTGGTCACAGACGTGATTACCATGGCAGCCACAGACTGCCACTTTAATCACATTCTGTTGCTGGATTGATCACTCCCTGGTTTGCTCATACTGGGAGCATATGGATTATGACTAATCAATAAAAAAAAGAAATCACACACAACTTCGAATGCTTTTCATTAAGTGAATCATACTGTATAGAGCTCCATAATGAAACCCCCCTTCCCCCTCCTCACCACCAGTCTTCTTTTGATCCTCTACCATATCTAGTGTCCAGGCTCTGGAGGCACATCGTGTAAGTGCTTATTGCCCCATGCTTGCCCTGGCATTACCTTGTCTGCAAGTTGAATTATAAGTGAATCCCATGTTCCTTGATGAATGTTGGTGTTTAAATGTCTTTGTCAATAGACAAATCTACTGTACTAATTCCTCCTTTTTATGTTTTGTTTTGTCTCATTTGTAGGATGTGGGAACAGCAGCATGAGTGGAGACATATACAGCGCAGGATATCATTCCATCACTAACATTGATTACTCGTCCGTGTGCATTAGTGCCATGAGCTGCAGGTACAAGGA
The DNA here is from genome assembly GCA_000787155.1 of Scartelaos histophorus. Taxonomy (NCBI): domain Eukaryota; kingdom Metazoa; phylum Chordata; class Actinopteri; order Gobiiformes; family Gobiidae; genus Scartelaos; species Scartelaos histophorus. Next base: position 38,692 of record KN499538.1, on the reverse strand, counting down.
GTGTTCCGGCATGACCTGGCAGCAGATGGACATATGCCAGCTTTCTTTCCCTGACACCTCTTTTGATGTGGTGCTGGAGAAGGCAACGCTGGACGCCCTCATGGTGGAGGAGAAGTCTCCTTGGAGCATATCCCAACCAACTGCCACCATCATTCATCAAACTCTGTCTGAGGTATTGTTCATCACTTAGTTATCTCATAAGGCTGTGAAAGAAATGAGTCTATCAAATTTCAGGCTTGTTTGATAATATAATTTTGACATTGTGAACCGTAAACTACAGGGACATTAATAAGAGGGGAAAGTAATTTCTACTAACAACTACCTGTAAAGACTTTGAATTCTTTGAAAATATGCTCTAAGTGCTGTTACCATATTATAATAAACCTCATGAAACAAAAGCCAAAATGTTCCAAAACCAAAGCTGTTTAAGAGTTTTCTACTGCACACAGACTTGTTTCTGCCCCAGACAGAGCTACACTGCGCTGCAACACAGCTACAGGACTTGATCTGTAAATGAGTGTGACTGCAGTGAAATGGGTAATAGAGGCACTTTACATTTGCAGCTCGTCCACAGACCATCAGTTATCCATCATTGAGTGCCCTTCAGCTGCTGACTGCAGCACTAACCACTACTGTGTCAATGTGACAATAACAGTGTTTTGGCCATTAGCCATGCTTGACCTTGACACAGTAAGACAAGAGTGTGTTATGCCTGAGCTTACTCATGATGCACTGAGAGCTGCTTTTGTGAACAGATTGTAGGTGGTAACGATTTGTTCTTTAAACATTAATAATGTAGTGAATGAAGAGAAACGGTGCTTCAGTCATTTATTCTAATGGAGCAGCATGAGAGGCCGTGTTTGTAGTAAGTTGTGCTATGGCCTTTCACTTGACAGTTATTTGTCATTGTAAGGTTCTGGTGGTTTTGACTGAATAATGGTTGTGTGTGTTTGAGGAGAGAGCTGTATTAAACTAAAAACCCTTGAATTACAATATATTGATTTCTGCAGATTATCTCTGGGACTCCATGTTTTTTATGCGGCAGAATAATAATTACATAACTTTCCATTTTCTACTACTAACTACTGTCACAGTGATAAGAGACATGATGCATCCTAAATTTATAATCAGACAGATGGTATTTCTTTTCTAATCTGCCACAATAAGGACAGCTTTAATGCCAGCAGCTTAAGTTTGACTGTGGAAATAAACAAAGGCATTACACAGACAGTGAGTCAGGGATGGAGACTGACAGACAGTAGCTCACATGCACACGTCCCAGTGAATGAATGGATGGTCCCGGTGTTTTCCTCTGACAGGAGGAAGTATTAAAGAAGGATCAGAGAGTGTGTTTGGGGCGCAGATGGGAGGATTTGAATCTCTTCAAAGGAACTGAGGCTGATCTCACGATACAGGCTTTGCAGATGGACATCACAGTCAGTAGTTATTATTACCTTAAACTTAATTTCATGTCCCTGACTCTATTGTGTATTGTCTACTTTGTCATAAAAAGCATTCTACCAAAATAAATTGCATATATTTTCTTGAGCCCAAGGTATGTTCTTTTATAATATAATCATATCTGTCAAGTATTTTTGCATACACTTTGAGACATGTAGTAACAGTTGCATTCACAATCTAGAAGTCATGATTATTTTTTAAAATGCCCTTGCCCTCTATCCTCACTCACTGGGATTAGATCAGAAGAACACACAGGATTATCCAAAAGAGCATAGTTATTCTCCTGAATGAGTCCTTTCTCAGGTGGCTCTGGGGAGCTCTGTTGATGTTATCCTGTTGAAACATCAATTAAAGGAAAAGTACTCAGAATACTTTATCTGATTTCTCCAGAGAACTGGTCAGACTACTTTTATCCCAGTTTAACCCAGTCTAGAAGATATAATTCATTCACAGACGACTAGTAACACCATTAGCACTAAAAGTACTGTTTTGCCTATTGTTATTTATTTTTGAAGGTTGAGTGCCTTTTCCAGTGCAGTTGCTGCATGTGGCGTGTAGCCGTGCTCTGAGTGCACTCTTACCCGGAGCTTCAGCTTCCTACACATAGCGTAGGCAATGCACGTATATTTCAAAGTGTCAATTTAAACCAGAGGTAACAGCTGCTCCTGCAATGCTGACCTTTGTATATTTTCACATTTTAACACCAAACTGTTTTGTATTGCTTATAGTTGATTGGATGAATTATTTTTTAAAAGTGTTGTGTACAAAACAAGTTGACATGAGGGACAATGCTTTGCATGGCAATAACAAGACAGGGCTGTGATGCTCGTTTCATTATCTACACACCATGTGCCTTTTCCTTCATACATTTTCCTTGTAAACAGTTTGACATTGTGAAGTGTATTATATTTACCTCTACAGCTATAAACTTTTTGTAGTCCAGTGTTTTTAAAGAACTTATTTTGAAAGGGCACACAAAAGTTTATTTTGATGCACAGGGCACTTGTGTCACATTGTTGGTGTAGATTGACTATGGTACTTAAAATGAAAATTGATTCCTGCACAGATTATGTCCCCAGTTGTGCTGTTGTGATTATAATACTCGAACCATGACCTCCTGCATGCATTTAGAAATCTTGTTTGGATTTGAGAAGTGTGTTTTTTTTCTAGCATGCATGTAGAAGGTATGAGCCTTAATATATGAGCCATACAGGTAACAGCAGTGTGGTAATTTTCATCTTCCACTTCATTTCTTAACTCTGTTAGTGATTTTAGAAATAAAAAATGGCCTGTCGTAATGTACCCAACCTTAGCAGCAGTACCACAGTGAAAATGAAAAGTTTGGACATTTGCCATCAGGAGGTCCTGACACTGTGAATGCCTCAGAAAATCAGACCGAAAATAAAAAAGCTACACACACCAAGACCAATAGACAGTCCTAGTGCTGCGCCTCCCCAACACTGTATGCATGTTTGTGAGGCAGTTATATTCTCTCTCTCTCTCTCTGTCTCTGTTTCTGTGTTGGCGGTCACGATTCCAATAAGTTTATTTCCCTGTAGCTAAGCAGATGAACCCACTTCCCGCTTTCATCTTACAAAACTGATATAGGGCAAGCAGGTGTACATAAGACAGTGGAGGTAAATCAGCAGTTATTGGAATCTGTATTTTTATCTACAAATACCAAAAACTGCTACAAAATGTTGACAAAACATTAACTGTATAAGTGCAAGCAAGGGAGCGAAGACGAGAACAGGAACTAACAGAAAGCTAATGAGCAGTGTGCCAGTGTGAGAATGAAAAGAAGTGAACAAGCAATGTAGAGCACAATGGGAGGGAGGTAAGCTGAGCACACTACTGTAATCTAAAATCTGCCTGGAAAAAAAATCGCAATTTACTGCAACTTCAACATTAAACTTAAAGTGGTCGTATTGAGCCCCCACAAGCGCGCCTTTCTTCCTACCTGATCATTCCTAAAGATTTACAGGAAATGGTGTACAACATTGGGTGTGATAACAACAGATCCTGGTTTTTTGTCAGTCAGTAGTAGACACACACACACACACACACACACACACGCACTAATAAAAGCTCACCGTAGACACCACAGTGCACTGAGCTGTGAAATGTATTTCTCAGGCTGACACACTCTATGAATCACTCTTACTGTTGCCATAGAGACGCTTTGGTTGAATATCTTCTTCTCAAAGTAACACTTTTTAATTTCTAACCTTTAGTCTTGTTTAAAGAGGTATGGACTCGTTTGATGCTTGTTTCAGGGACAAAATTATTTAAAATACATCAGTTTTAATTTCTAACTCTTTTGGCCATGGAATGAGTTTAGCGAAAATTTCCAAGTGGTCAAAGAGCACAGTCAGCAGAAGAACAGTGTCCCAGAGCTGTTCAGCATGCTGTGTGCGTTCAAGGGCACCAGCAGCCCTGACGAAGCAAGCCTTACAAAACTGTGAGATTAAAGTATGCTAATTCTGAGGGTTAAGTCAAAGCTGCAGTGTGCCTACGGAGAAAAACAACAGCCATATTTGCTTTTGTCAGCGGAGAGTGATGTTCAGACTGGAGTTTTTCAGGTGATTGATTTTTGGTTACAAACTGGTGATGAAGCATTTTAAACACTGCACAAATTCTACTAAAGTACTTTATTCTCATTGCTTTTGTTTAAGTGGGAAAAATTATATCACACGTTGTATTGATGAGTAAGTATTGATGAATAATCGTACATGAGTATAAAGAGGGCTACAACTCCTTGGTTCTGGTTGGTTTATTGGTGCTTGATTCTTGAGGTTAGTAGATGGATTCTAGGTTGGTGTGAAGCCATGATCTGGGACACTGGTTAGCTGAGGAGTTTTGGGGTGGTCTGTGTGGGGTGAGTCAAAAATCTGTTACATTTTGAAAATAAAAGTTTTTGAGAGAAAACCAAACGCATGTTCAGTACCACAGCTGTTTCTCCAAAAGTAAAAGTAGATAGAATTATTTCTTATGGGCTTTATACCTCATAAGTGACCCAGCCTTATGATGAGATACTTGTTTTTACTTTGAATGGTCATATTTGGCTGTTAAATAATAAAACATATTGTAGCCCTTTAATCAACAGGAATCCCCACCTCTTGCTCCGTGTTATACTGAGAACAACACTTTGCTGTAAGTGTGAAGACGCTCCTGCGGTGACATCACACAGGTATAAATCGCACCAGGGACAGATTTATTGACACTGATTGCTTGTCACTGCCCCCTGCTGTGCGCTGTACTTCCTGTTCCATTACTGGGAACCTGGGATGTGTGCTGAGAACATAGTCCACAGGGATCATCATAATAATACAGGGCACAGTGATGCAGTACATGTGAATTACTAGCGCTGTTTGTAACTGGTGTTAAATTTGAGATGCACTACGAAACAGCTGAAGGGAGCCATTGTTCTGTATGTGGGCCATCACATTTTTTCCCTGTAAAAAACAAATGAAAAAGCTTATTTTTTGTGGTTATGCTGTTCCCTTTACATTGTCTTAAGAGTGTCATCAATAAACTTGAAAGTGCCCCTTGCTGTGGGTGCATCATTTAAACACAAAGCTGCGCATCCAAAATGTTGACAGAGCAAATTTAGATCCACCTTTTACAGTTTTGGCATACAGTTTCATATTTGGCTCTCATTCTCATACCATCTTGGGGGGTCTAAAGACTAAAGTGTTACAGTAAAATGATTATATTGTTAGATCCCTCATCATACAGTCATCCAGTGACTTATCGTTCAATACGTATCAAATGGAACAATCATTTTTGGGAGTCAGTATTTATCATGGGTAATTTTGTCTTTGTATTAGTGGGAAGATTTTGATTATTTCTCTGTACTATGGGGAGTTTTGAGATGCAGATACATATATAGATACTACCAAATTGTTTTAATTCTGCTATTTATTTACTGCATTTCATATTTTTTTTTACAATATTGTACATTTAAAATACTTTTTAGGGGATAATTCTGCTTTAAGGTTTGGTTTCAATATTGTCATTCCTATATTTATTTATTTTCTTTATCTATATTTACTTCAACAATATATAGCTCTTAAAAAACATTTTAGCATGACAAGCCTAGAGACAACTGAACTGGTAGTATCCATTGTGTTTTCATTTTTGCCTGAAAAACCTTGCCCAGTTGAGAACATTTGAAACCTTTATTACAAATTCATGTTCAGCCTGTGCATCTTCCCCCGTGCTGTGGGTGTCCCATCTGTGCCCTGTGTGGCATTGGGGTTTGTGTGTGTTAGGAGGGTTCTTCTCTTCGCTCTAATGAAGTGAAAGTAGAGCAGTGGAGCGCACGTGACGGATGGAGAGCGTGGGTGATTTACTGCAGCCTGCGCATGTGTGGACAAGAAACAGTCAAGGATCAGACACAAGACTCCAAGTGTCATCCCAGCTTGTACTGCACATTTTAGCTTTTCTGTGCATATGACTGCGCGTTAAATACTCGGTGGTGTGTCTGTCTGTGGTGCCGTGTGATTGTCGGTGTGCCGGAGCTTCCCAAACTCTGGAGATTTTCAGCGCTGTGTGATTCTCCACACGTGATTTGTAACATTCTGCGCTTGGATTGGCAGATGGCCCACCACGGACACTTCACTACCACAAACAAACACATATTTATTTCCTATCTGACGTGATAAGAGACTGTGAAATGTGTGGCTTTTAATTGTTTTAGAGCTCGTTATAGTAAAATACATTGAAGTTGCAAGGTCCATTTGGTAGTGTTAAATTTTGTATCAGTTAAAAGATGCACTATTTATTTATTTTGAACTTATTTTATATAGGTGAGGTGCACAAAAGGTTAGTAGTAGGTAAAAAAAAAGCTTATTCCAGAATGTGGTAGTTAGCGGCTTGTGTACTATATCTGCTAAATATAATATAGACAATTTCTAATAACTGCAAAATATAATATAGACAAATATAATATATACAATTTAGAATATATAGAGATATTGGACATGTGACAATAGCAGTACAATAATATGATGTTGTATGTGATTAACAAAAGCACACAAAAAAAAACCTTTAACATAACACTGGTAACAAAAATTCAGTAAAATTACAGTAAATTGAAAAAACACGTGAAACCTCTACATAAAAATCTCACAATAACTGTTGACCAACTTTAATCTTGTGTCCTACATGTTGTAAATCATTTCCCCATATGTGCCCGGTTCACCTCACTCTCCCTCTCCTGTGCAGTGCGCTCTAATCTGATCCTGCAGTGTGAGCAGGGAAGCCCCGCGAGCCAGAGCCCCTCCTCCCCCCGATCCTTCAAACATGCAGTATTTCATGTTTAGCCAACTGTCCACTATAGGATATAACTCATACACTAATGCACGCACATGGTTTGCCAGATGAGACAGGGCAAAATAATCTCACCAATGTCACTAGCTTAGGTTTTTAATGCGTGCACGTAATGCTATAATACATACAAACACTGGCGATGAAGAGATACTGCAATCAATAATAACAACCACAAGGGGCACTGGCTTTCTATTGAATATTCAGCCATTAGACTTTATGGTACAGTTAATAAAGCATTTACCTTTGCACTATTGATAATTTACGTCTGACATCGTCAACATTTCCTGGGGGTGTGGTGCTAACTGAAAGCACTATTTTGTGAGGAGTTACTCAAGATAAACTTAATCTGAGCTTCATTTGAACAAAATCAGACCAGAAAGAGCTGGCTAAGTTGGAACTATTTGTGCTGTTAAACAAGTCACAGGTAAAATTACAGTCAAGCACTAGCTCAGAAACTGTTATCTTGTTTTTCTGTTAGTCACTTTCACCTGTTTTGTCAAATCAAACACCTAAACAGGACCATGAATACTCGTAGTCATCACAGGCTCCTGAAAATAGTTGTTTAAGTCCATTTTTGTATTTAAAATTTGTATTTATATCTTAAAACACTTTTGTCTGTGTTTGCTAATGTGTGCATTGTGTTTGAACATTCTGCCATTAGAGATGCATGTAGAACCCCCCCAGCATGATGTCACTGCAAATTATTAATAGAAGGTTTTAAGTCCAAGTTTACTCCTTTATATGTCAAGAGCTAATTGCTAATATAAAGAGCTACCATCTTGAAGTTATTTTGTAATCTTTCAGAAACTTTCCACAAACGTATCTGGGCTTCTCACTGAGCCATTTCTACCAATATGTTTAGTTCAGCCTGTTTTATTGAGTTGTCTTTACATACACTAGTAGATGCAGTAGATGTAAACATAAATAGACAGGAATGTGAGAGGCGCGCACAGACACAACACACAAACACCCGCCCACCCTGCAGATCGCCGTTGCCTCGACGACTGGTATCGACTACAGAGCACTGTTCCTATGGAAACAGCGGATGCCTAAAGGAGGAAGATCATTAATTGGAATATATATGAGAGAGGGATGAGGAAGACAGGGGACAGGAAAGGATAATGAGAGAGTGTGGTCAGAAAGCCCTCCAGAAAAACTCTGGCCATTACACACATACATTACAGTGTTATTTTTCAATGTGCGCTCTTCAATTATCTCAAAGTGAAAAATCCATACTGCATACAGAGCGAATCACTCATGCATAGAGGTGTCTATTTAACCAGGAAAGATGCGATAAACACAGCTGCTGGTAAACAGTGAGGGGAGAAAAACAAAGGGGGGATCCATATTTGGAGGATATGAGGCAAATCAATCTGGGGCACAGCGAAGCCCTTAAAGAAGGTTAGTAGACTACACAAATCTCCCCAGAGTCAGAGGCTCGGTGTGAGGTCTTCAACTTTTTTATCTGTACTTTAAGATTCAAGTTCAGGAGAATTTATGAATCCTACCAGGGGCAATTAGTTCGAGCAGTAAAAAAACGCATAGGGGACAAGCAAACTGTGATGGCAGCCAATAGAAGGACATTACACTCACATATTTAAAAGACTATTTCAGATGCCTTTTTGTTTTAGAATAGGGAACAACATGGCAACATTTTACTTATCTAAATAGTCAGTGATCTGCTTCCTAGTGTGATTTGCGTAGTGACTATAATAATAAATAAATTCATGTCTTGACAGCTTTTTCTATCTTTCATGGTTTGTTATTGGCACACTGTTCTTCTGATTCTAGTTTGTGCCACTAAATCTTTCTGAAAAAAAATGAATTGTTGTAGATCAAAATCAATACTTTGTTGTTTAGAGTGCATATTTGCATTTCAAAGTGAAGGAAACCAATGAGCAACAATAAATACTGGGTCATAAAAATAATAGATTGTAGTTCTGAATGACAAGATTTGCTTTGTATCTTTAGTGTTGTTGCAGTATCTCCACTTTGCTTCTTCCAGCTCCCTCCCTGGTCTCTCCTGTCTTTTGTCCTTCGATTACAGCCTTAGAAAGCAGGGGAATCGATAGCAGCACTTAAATAAAGGCTTCTTTAAATCACAGCATTGTATAAGTAGGAAGGAAGACTCTGCCTGCTCCAAATTTAGTTTTATTATGACATTTTAATTGTAGCAAAACACCATTTAGGAATTTTAGGTATTTTACTATATAGTTCATGCATTAGGGATGGGACATGGTTTAGTGCCTTTCTATGTGTTTTTGATTGGACAAAATGGATGCTGGTGTTGCGATTACAGGAAGCATATTAAATTAAATGAATAAACAATTGTGAGACTGAAATTATTAACTGGATTGTACAATTTTATTATTATAAATTGTGTCTAAATCTCTTCTTGTTTCACTCTCGTTGATCCTATTTCATCCCACCTCATCATGCATGTTTCTTCTCCAAAGTACATAACAGTAAAAAAATTACAAAAACGCAAGATAAATTTGTATCTAAATCATTTTGATATTTGCACATGCTTTATATAGTACTTATTTGGCAGTTTCCAGCTTTTATTCTCGAAAAGACAAGCGTAAAATAAAACTAGTTTGACAAGACAAACTTCATTGTGACATAACAGACTCTCAGTGCAGCCTGTTATGCCCAGTACAGTGCATGCACAGACAGAGCTGCAGTGGGAAGAGCATTAGACGTGTTTACAGAGGCATTCATGTGTGTATGTTGGGAGTGTTTGGAGATGGATAGGGCTCGGCTAACTGTGAAAACTATGCCTCTCCACTCAACAGATCAATCAGGCTCTGTCACTCCCCCTCTCCTCATCTCTGCTGCCCACTGGACCTTTTACTGTGCGTCCCGGGTCAATGGCTGCACCTCGTGATCTGCTGCAGTCCGCTCCCACAGCTCACAGGAGACACTTAAATGCCATTTTCTCTTCTCTGGCACAGGTTCACATGCAGTTAATGCTTGTTCAGTCTCAAGTGAGCCAATCGACCCTCCTCTGTTTTGGGCTAATGGATACAACAAACGTCTAACAACAGTCAGCTCCACACTGATTTAGACTCCTGGGTCTTAACCCATTGTCTATAAAAAAGTTTTCTTGGAAATACAATCCATCTTGAAGTGTGAATGTGACTTGCTGTTTGCTGGGACAGTGTTAGGGAAGAACACTTTGAAATGCCTTTAGTTGCAGCATTCATTTTGATGTTTTCTGCAAAGTATTCCATTACATTGTCCAATCAGAGTACTGTACTGTACTTTATTCAGAATACTTATAATACTTTCACATTAACTTTCATTATATTATAATGAAAACTTCATGTTTGTTCCACTACTTGTAATACACGTATTTATCACTAATAAAAGAAGGATAAAACTGCCATATACTCATTTTTTGTATTTAAGACAGTATCTGTATTCTGAACACCACCAAATGAAAGAACTGCAATACAGTTATCCAAATTAGTATTCTAAATACATATTTTTTATATGTTTTTAGTTTCTTATTTTCACCGTGTGAGTCACAGTGCTGCTATTTTTCTGAAAGAAATTTAAAATTTAAATAAGTTGATTAACATTGTCAGTGGCGTGTCAGAGTGGTCTTGGTCTGCAGCCGTCTGTCTCTGTCTAAAGTTGTTCAGAGAAGGAGCTCTGTGAGGCTTTGTGCTGCAGTTATGATCAGCTGACAGGTGGTTATAATGTTGTGCCTGCACTGCAGTGTGAGTTGCGTAATGTTATTTTCATATAGAAAGTTAAACCTGTATTTTTGGGAGCGGTGCTGTGGAGTTGGAGGTAATTTTGCTCAAGGGCTACAGGATCACTAACAGTGGGTGTTTTAAGACATTTAAACCATACTTTATTTACACGTGGGAAGCATAATGTGGTTTATTTTTCAGCATAGTTTCAACCAGAGGGAAGATGCACACAGTCTGAAAATCTATGTAAAGTTTTCTTTAAAGTACTTTCACACACCTTCAGGCCAGAATGTATAACTATACCTTAAAATGATGACAAAGAGATCTTCTAGTGCAAAATAGACCTTTAACATTTGGTTTGTAAAATAATGTAGATCTGCAGATTACAAAAGACTCTTGTAAAACTAGCAATCATAAGGTGTCAGTAATCAAGATCCACCTTCAGCAGACAGCAGCCTATTGCACTGCACTAGTATCGGTTGATATTGACTGTCGGCAGATATTTAAATTTACAGTATCTGAATCGGTATCAGAACTGAAAATGCTGGCTTGGTGCATCCCTCCTCTTTACAAATGACATGGCTAAGCAAAATGGTAAATGAGCTCTTGTCAGCTCGTGCCCTCCTTGTAATCTTGTGCCTCCTAAAACCCCTCTTGCTCTGGGCCGTGCAGCTGCCAGATGTGCAGAGATTTGCCTGGAGAACATCTGGCCTCTATAGTACAGCAGGGAAACACAATTATGCTGAACTGTTATATGAATGACACAATCTACTACACATTCAATTAGTTAGGCCTTTTAGTACCAGAAAGTGATGCGATGGTAAGAGTAGCCAGGAAGTGAACTGACATGAAGCAAGTTGCCCATAGTGGCAGGGGCCCTCACCATGATGTAGGAATGTAACAGAGTTTTATCAAAATGTATAGTTTAATATACAGAAAAAAACTTAACAGTGTTCTTGTATCAGAAAGTTTTTCTCCTAACCAATCCACTAATTTTTCATCTAATGAGCAGGGAAAACTTACCCAACTTTAAAACTTGTGCTTCTCTAACTATTTCCAATTTCCAAAAATGAATAAAATGGTGCATCAGCACCACACCACAAGAAAAAAATGCTTTAGGTATAGGAATGGTGTCAAAAAAAATTGTAGGTAGAAACATGAAATGTGATTATTATTCCAATGCTGTCCACTCCACCACTTTCTGTAAACGTTGTATTTAATTCCCCCTAGGGCATTCACAGGTTCAAATTTGGTATACATTATATCAAAGGCTGGGGCATCAAGTTATCCACATTTTTTGACATATGTCTTACTGTCTCTGTGCAGCAAAGCTGCAAAAAATGTTCAAAATGTATGACATTTTTCATCAATACAAATGTCTCCCATTTGCGCAAAGTCTGATTTCAATGAAAATTTCCTTTTGTGTGGGGCTGCGTTTGTAAGTACCAATTATTATTGCTTGCAGATATATTTTTTGATTGTGTTCATTGGTTGTTTATGATTGGGAGTCTCACAGAATTTACTCCTTACATCACCCACATAACCACACATGTGCGTGACATAGCACAATGCGAGAGCTGTGGTGTTAAAGGGCCCATATTACACTATTTTGTGATCTATGTTATAATGTTGTTTCCATATCAAAACATTCCTGCAAATTTGTTTATTCATTCACACACTCTGCTTTACTTTGTGAAGTCATATGTTGATACAGGAAGCACTTCATTGTGTTTTTAAACTCCATACAGCTTCTCTAGAATCATTTGGATAATTTCATCCCTGGTATTGCCAATCTCTACTGAAGTAAAGGTTAAAGGTAACTGTTCATATTGAAAACTACTTGAGCTTTGGAGATTGCAGAAGATTTGTAAAATGATGCCAAAGCCAAATTATTCTTGTCACTGGAAACTTAACTTGATTTAAAAGTTTTGCAAGTAAGTATAGGGCAACGTCACAAACCTGATGTAATGTGCAGTAGTATCATTAGCTGATTGATCTGAAGGGAGAGTGAATATAGCATTTTCAAAAGGATAAAAGGTGACATGGTCTAAATATGTTATGTGTTGGCAGTTAATGCCCAACCCCATAGACATGTAATACTCACTCTTCAGTGAAAGTGGAATTGGTATATTTTGTGCACTATTGAAATGTAATTGTTTGTTTAAGGAGTCAGTTTTTATTAATAAGCATCAGTTTCCCCAAAGTCACTGCATCACTAGACTAAAGTATGTTTTATTGTTTATGTGTTTGCAGCGTAATGTTTGACTTCATTATATTGGTTATGTTTTCTCTGGTGTCATACATTAGTGTTGTGGAGGGTGCTGTTGACTTTGCATTGCTCCTTCTCAGTGACTGACTGCCTAAGACTGCCAGTGTTTGTGTGTACATGCGCCGGCTCCCATCTGTCCTCCGTTGCTCTCTGCCACTCAGGGCCCATATTGTCTGAACACCACACACTGCAGGGCTGCTATCTGACAGCACTTAAATAGACTAACGCAACCGGCCCCGCTCAAACTCCATCCAGGGAAGATTAGAGACAAGATGAAGACCTGAGGAGGAGGAGGGGCTGATGGGAAATCAAGTGCTGTGCCAAGGTTGGCCAGTCTGTCATTTCTGGGAACTGTTTTTAAATTTTATATCATATTTCAACGAGAAATGTTTTTCAGCACTGAAATCATGTTTCCATCTTCTCTAAAGCTGTCAACAAACAGGAACTTTTTTATTTCTTTGCATCCGATTTATTTCTAAGCACATCTGTTTATAATATGACCCACCTAGCTGCTATTAGCAACAGAAGAATGAATAGGGCATAAATCCTTATTTGGCTTTGGGCATCACTGTGCTTATGTAATGTTTGCTTTGCACGGCCATCAGCCCAATCCCATGAATGTCAATGAACCAGCTCTCCCCCTCTATCCAGACTACAGTTGTATTTTAACATGACTAAATCCTATGAAATCTCACTATTGCAAAGTAAATGTAGTGTTTGTAGTTGTGTCATAGGGCTTATACCAAAGTTAATTAAAATATTTTCAAAACTTTTCCAGTCTTTGGTTTGATCCATTACAATTTTATAAGTATACATTTTTTTTGTTGTTTTTTTTTCTCCAATAAAAACAAATATGGATTTTTGTGTTCATTTCATGGACATAAACAAGCCAGCACAGTTCATGTTTTCCTCCAAAGTCTAAACCACATGCATTTAATGACACAGGATGTGCTGTAATATTCATGTATTTATCATTTTAAACAGGTGGATCATGATCTGATTAATTCTAGAGCCCAGCGCTGATGTTAAAATAGATATGAGCTTTAAACAGGAACCTTCGGCTTAACTCAAGAGTAATTTTTTTTCTTCTTCCATGCACACTTTTTCCCTCTCACCTCACCGGCAGAAGAAAAAAAAATCCCCTCCACTAACTCCTGAATCTCTTCCAGGCCCTGTTTCCATAGCAACAGGTTACCATGGAAACTAGGTGACAGTGCAGTGCATCCCGTCTGCTTATCGGCAGGGAGAGGTGCAAGAAGTTTGTTTTCTTTTCATCTTTTGCTTATAAAAATTATAATCATTGTTTGATGAAAGGAAAATATAAATAGTTTGAACATCCACTGTGTAACCTGATATACAGCTTTTTCCCCAGCCCCTAAAAGCTGGTTTCCATCTGCAGTCCCTGATTTACAGAAATAAATTATAAATTATACAATTTAATTACATTCTGCCAACTTTCTGACCCATACACAAGGTGCTGAGAGAACTGGATGTGAATGACGATACAGAATTGAACTATAACATCAACCTGCCCGGGACGACAGGTAGAAATTAGCACTAGCGCTACAACCTGATACTGTGGTATTGTGCACTGTCTTTGTCTCATTAAATAAATAAGCTAAAAAACAAACCAACTACACACTCATGTCATATAGCATCACAAATGTACATTACAACCACACACCTTAATAATAAGCATCAGGTATTTTCAAGCATGGATTAATCTTATAAAATATATATTAACCTATATTTCTGCATTCACTTTTATATCCTACTATGGTCTGGCTATTTGGGCACAATGAAATACAAACATTCAGATGCAATTATCCAATATCATATTTATTTTTTATATGACTGCAGCACCAGTAAATAAATAAATCATCTGTAAATTTTCCTTTCTCTCTGTTAAATATGTGGCCTGCCCTACTTTGTCTGTCTAATGTTTGGGTAGTTAGTAGTCGCGTGCACACTGAGAAATCTATGCGCTCGAAATAACAATACAACAGCTTTCCAAATGATGCAATTATACAGAAATGGCAAAAATGGACCACGGCTTTTATGTCGCTTCAAAGTCGGAGCCCACAAAAAGAAAACGCTAAGGCTAAACAATGCAGCTCACGTGTCACGATGGGTACGGTTTGTGGAGCATCCCTTAATTGCAACTGGCTGAAAATATCTGCTAAGAAATTCCTATTTTATTTTACTTACAAAAACATATTTCCATTGGACTAATAAAATGTATTAGGATGCCTCTGTGCTGTCATTCAGAGATAGTGGGCAAAAAGGGAGACGCTATGACAAACAAACAAGCAGAAGGTGTGATAGTGATACACTGTGTTACTCGGCTATGATGTACCGCGAGCTGTTACTAGCAATGTCAAATCAATTTTTATATCAGTATGTTTAGAGGAAATGATACAAGCAGTGACTCAGGGTGTGCTAAAAGTAAACATCAAAATAAAAAAAAATGGAGATTAATAAGAAGATGTGCTGTGCTTTCAACCTGGAGTGATATACTGTGTAGTTTATTGGTTATGGGCGAAAGATCATTAGATTCAAATTACATGCTTGGATCCTTTTAATGGAGAGATTTACAGCCAAACTTTGGAAGAATACATTTGCCTATTTGTTTTTTTAATTCATTTTATAAACAATTTTTAATCAGTATTATTTAAGACTGAAAGATGATTTTTTATTAAGAAAAAATAAATCAAATGAATTGTTAAAAAATAAAGAAAAATCATAATCTAATGCTGTGCCTTGGGAGAAGTGTACTATTTTTTTTTACTATTTTAAAATATTTGTGCACTCTTTTGATATAGAGATATAGATCGGTAAATGGTTGGATGGATAATTACATGAGATTTTGTTACATATTTTTATATAATGTAAGAGAGATGAGTTTGGTTCTTTTGATTGGAACCACCGAACCTCCACAATTGGCCTGCAGGATGAACCGCTGTAACAGAAATAGCTCACAAATAATATCAAAAGTCCACCACTACTTTATGCCAGTCACGTGACAATACAGAGCATCTCCTGAATTAGATGTGACATTTTCAGGTTAGACTAAGCAGCTTGGTAAAAAAAATAAAAGTGAAAAAAGGGACAGAGGTTGTCAAACGAGGATGATTTAAAATTTTTCTTTCAGACTTTGAGGTCCAATGTTACACTGCAGCTTTGATACTGTTTGCGAGATGTAAGGGGATTTGTTTTATCCATCTGGGATTAGTCTTGGTGAAAAGCAATGATGTTGTTTTAATGTTCATAGAAACTGTACTTACTGTTGTACTAAAATGACACTGACATGCTACTTCAGTGGTATACTTCACTGTCCCTCAAGAAAATCTGGTCCTCTGTATGTCGCCCGTCCTTCACTGCCGCTGTGAGGAGCAGTGTGTGACCACTGTGTGTGTGTCCAGATGTTGAACTCGGCTTGGTCATGAGCCAGGAGCTGGAGGATTAACATTGTGTTTGTTTTAGGCTGAGGTGGGAAATCTGTGTGCTCAGAGGAATCCCAGAGAAATAGAAAGATCCCACCAGAGAATCGAACCAAAAACCTAACTCTTTTAAAATATAAAATATCTTGACAAAATACATTCATGACAAAATCAATATTCCAGTTCACACCATTCCGATTACATGATATTATAATGCTATTAATACATTGCGGGGATGCTTGGATTTCCTAAAAACCCTTGAAAAAAAAAAACACTTATTTAAGTCAATCTTCCTAACAAGACTCAGTGTTGTGATGATGTGTCCCACCCCTTCACCTGTGACTCACTGCTGCTCCGTAAACATGCCTCAGACCCGCGTGGAGTCTGTAACCACTTTCGGACACATGTGTGAAGTCTTGTTAAGATGAGGTTAGATGAGTACGAGGCGTGTGCAGTGGCAGGGGAAGCCCATCCTCTTTAATAAATCAGGCCCCTTGAGTGGCAGGCGCAACACCTCTGAGACAGGCTGCATACACCTATGGGAGACATCGTGCTGCAAATCAATCAACAACACACAAAGCACCCTGGCACACTAGCAACACATGAAGCCTTTTTAGACTATATTAGGTGGGCCATAAAATGAAAATCAACTGATGTATCTTTCAGTATTTTAAATGGACTTTCAAACTGTTGTAGTGAAGAAGGAGCTAAGGTGACAGACAAAACTCTCGATTTACGGGGTCGGTCTACATTCCTACTCTCACCTCTGGTCATGAGCTTTAAGTAATGACCAAAAGTATGTGAAAGATCACGGATACAAGTGGTCGAAATGAGTTTCCTCTGCAGGGTGCTCCCTTAGAGAGGTGAGAAGTCACAGGAGGAGCAACTCCATAGAATTGGGCCCAATGTTTTTTATCTAATTACCTTGTCTTTTGTGATCTGTTATTGATGTAAGATTTTCGCACAATAAGGAAAAATGAAAATTACATGAAAATTGCAAATGTTTCAGTTCTTTACATAACTTTAACTGGATCACGCACAGACAAAAGAGGTTTATACAGGGTACTAGTAATTAGATTCAATTATCCAGTTTGTTCAAAAATGATCATTTGTTTCTGCCCTGTAGGATTAGCATTAAGGGCCTAACGGTTACGGTACATATATTGGAGGTTTGGTTCGGTACAGGCCTGTGCACGAATTTATGTGTATTTACATTCCGCCAGAACATGTGCAGCTACACAGAGGCTCGACCATCTCCAACACACATACACACAGAACAGACTCACCATGAGCAGCACCTCCCTCTGCCACAGAAACAACACGAACAATCCACTGAGTCTGAGTGTCTTTCAGTTCCACAGAAACAGCATCAGCACAAAAGGAGCAAGCTTTTTTCCCAGCACTTATAATTTATGCAAAGAGAAATGCGGTATTAAGTTTAATTCTGTAAAACGTAAACTAATGTACGCAAAGCTGCATTAAACACATTATAATATAAAACAGGCTGATGTGGCTTATATGTTGCAAAGTTGAGTTTATTTATGCAAAAGATTTTAATTAATAATCTGATTAGTTCGTATGTTCTTATGAAGTATGAACGCCTTTGCTGGCTTTACATTTTGAAAAGTTTTGTTTACAAGGAATTTATTTTTTATAATATTTCATACATTTGTTGCTTATTTGAGAAAATTGTATTGAACTTATTAGTATTAAAAAATATTATTTTCCTGTTTGTATAATGTTAAAACAAATTGTTGGTTTAATACACACAAATAAACAACAAGCAAATGGTTTTGCATTATGTTCCCAAACTGTACTGAAAATGAACTGAACCATGACCTCAAAACCGAGGTACTGAACCGAGATTTACCGTTACACCTCTAATTAGCATGCATTATCTGTCTTTTTTGTTTAGGTGATCTTTTAATTATAACGACCTTTATGGTCTTGTTCATTGGAACTTTTAAAATATCGTAGTCCAGACATGGGCCCATACTCCAAATTAAATTGCACTCAGATAGATTAAACCTATTACTTTAGCCTTTTGAGGGCAAAACTCTATCGAGTTTTAGAGCTTATACAGTAGGTCACAATGCATAACAAAAACCACATTATTATTTTAGTATGAGCTTGGTGCTCAGTTTTAATGCTGTATTCCTCCACCTCCTTCAAAACGTAGGTGTGTCTGATATTTTTGTCCATGATCAAAACTGCATTTCTGGTTCTGCATCTTTACAGAAGGTCTTGGAAATGTTACATTGTGCAGATGTCTGATTTCCTTATATGTTTTCTGCCACCCAGCTAGAAGGTTATGGGTTATATTCTGTGTCCTGCTTGTCCATAGTTGTTAATATGCTGCAGATTCTTTTCAGCACAGCCCAGCTTAGAGAGTAAATTTGTTAATTAATTTCAGTTTTATGATCATAATAATTTAGCTTTACCTTGCCGAAACACTGCACTTTACTTTTTCAAAAATACAAATACAAATTATCTGAGTGCCTCAGATCACTGACCTCTTACATTTTAAAGGTATTGTAAAGGTCTTAGGAGATTTAAGAGATAAAATAATACTATGTTTGCTCTATTGCTGCAACAAAAACACTTTTCTTAACACATGTTTATCATTTAATTTAATGTATCGCAGTAAACCAATGAAGGTTTTAAAGCCCTTCTTGTTTGTGGGTTTTGGAATTAGTGTCCAGACTTGATGAGATACATAGATGTACAGTATGTTCTTAACAGATGTAAAATAACCTCAGACAGACTCCATCACAATACTTCCAGTACTTGTGTCTGTCTGGACATGTGATGGTGTACACTTTACACCATGTGATCTATGAGCCAGTGTTTCCCTGTGCTGTTTTTAGCTGCAGATTTATGAATGGACTGCAGGATGTTCCAGAAGGCTGTCCTGTCCCCTTTTGGGTGCCCAGGAGACCCTCTCGGCAGACCGGCATACTGGCCCAGTTACTTCTACACTCACCCTAGCTCTCCCCTGTCACTGGCAAACTCCTGTCTCAAGCACAACACTCAATCCAACTCATCACATAGTTTGTTTTATTGAATAGTCCATAACATGAAATTATTTTCTTTTCTGAATGGAAATTGCATTGACAAACCCGGTTCAGAATATGTGTGATATTAAGAGCTTTGGGTGTAAATAAAGATGGCTACAATAAAGTCATTAGCCAGTCTCTGCTAATGCAAGTTTGGCCCACTCTGTGTTACTGGATAATTGCAGAGGAGGAAGAGTGAAGGTTTGATAAGAGTAATAAGTGTCCTGGGCTGGTCTCAAATTTAGAGGCTGTGAAAAGAGATGCACCAGCCAAAAGGAGGTAACAAGTCTCCCTGTTTTTGACTTGTGTCTTTTTAAGTGTTAAGAGTTAAAATCATGCTTTGCTTTTGAAACAGCTCCAGTTCGTGTGTGCTTTGAAACTATTGTGTCTAAGCAACATTCTGAAACTGAAGGTCATGTTTTCAATGCAGACCTATCCGAGTAAGTTAAAGTGTGACTTAGATCAACTTTACTACCAAACTGTGTACATTGCATTTTTGTGTAGTATTTTCTACTTCATTTGTAGCTTTACTTTCTAAAACATTGTGCTTATAACAATGGTTAAACTCTGCCACCGCATTTTATAGTTAGCACAATTCTTGCAATTGTGAAGTGTTTTTACAACATTTTAATGTTGTGTCGTGTTTTGTTTCATTCACACAGTTTAACATAGAAATCCTGCCACCATTGGCCCACCATGGTAAAGCGTACTACTAAAGTCTACTCTCTATTATTATAAATCTATTGCTTCTATTGAAAGCTTTCAGGAAAAGGCGAAAGGCTCAGTCGCATGCTTCAAGCTCTTACAAGCACAGAAAAAGCAGATAAATCAAACATTTTCCAAATCCAGCTGAATAGAAAACACAGACATGTTTTCCATTCACAAATGCACAAAGCATCTACTCTTTTTAGAAACAAATCTGTATTTGTTCTAAAATAGTTAATATCACCATGGCCATGTTTATTTTGGTTGATTTGGGTTCTTTATTTATTTAATTATCTGTAACAAAATATACAGTAAAATGCCAGTCTATACTCAACAAAAGACAAAAGGAGCTGTTAACATGAGAACTACCGCTTCATGACATCACCAAGTGGAACAGAGCATTTTGGGCTTTGGAGATAAACAGGCTAATAATAAGGGATTACTCAGACATGTGTGAATGAAACAAACCATAACTCCAGGTATGTTTTTAACAATGCTTAAAGTTCACAAGAGTCATTTTTGCATAATATGGCCATACCGGCTTGGCAAAGCCTGCTCGCGTCAGATCTCAGAAGTTAAGCAGGGTTGGGCCCGGTTAGACCACTGAGAATTCCAGGTGCCACAGTGGAGCGCCTGTGGAAAACTGTTGTGTTGTGTCCTTAGGCAAGGGACTTCATCCACATTGCCTAGTATGGACGTGGTGTGTGCATGAGTGATAGAGGTGGTCGGAGGGGCCGATGGTGCAGATTGGCAGCCTCAGGTGGTCGGAGGGGCTGATGGTGCAGATTGGCAGCCTCACTTCTGTCAGTCTGCCCCAGGGCAGCTGTGGC
Organism: Scartelaos histophorus; assembly: GCA_000787155.1. Lineage (NCBI taxonomy): Eukaryota > Metazoa > Chordata > Actinopteri > Gobiiformes > Gobiidae > Scartelaos > Scartelaos histophorus. The sequence goes on along the minus strand of KN499538.1, from coordinate 17,896 downwards.
TGCAATAGCAGCTCATCACCACTGAGTGTGGAGTGAGAGAATAATGAACTGTAAAGCACTTTGGGTATCTTGAAAGGCGCTATATAAATGCAAGGATTAATTAAAATAATTAATTAATATAGGACCCTTAAAATATTAATTTGCATATATTGTCAAGATATATATAGAAGAAAAACAGAAAAGATAAGTTTGTACAATAATAAGACTTGGGATATTATGGGTATACTGTATACTGACTGTAAAATGGACATCACTTTAGATATCTAGATATTGTCTCTTTCTCTCTTTTAAACAACACAGCTATAAGGAAACATGAAAATGTTAATACAGGCTGAGAAGGGCCTCTCTCGTAGGCTCATATTGCAGTGATGCTGGGATCGTGACGGTGGGCGGCTGTGGGCGTCTCAAATGTGCCTCTGCTGTTCTCTCTCCACCGGTGTGAAAAGTAGTTCAGTAATTAAAGCAATCCTCTCTCTGCTCTCCAATGTGAAGACAAGGCAGAGGGAGAGGAGGCTGCAGGAGAGATGAGAAGAATGAGAAGATAAAAGCCAGAGAGGGTTATTTTTGATGCAAAGTTGAAAAAAGCAAGTTTTAATTTTAGCTTGGCGTACCAGAATGCAGTGAGGAGACAGAGTGGTGTTTGAATACACAGATGTTGATTGGTTAGACATGGTTCTTTGTGCATACAATGAAGTGCATTAATTTAGCCTAGAGACAGGAGTTTCCTTTTTATCTCTACAGCATTGCACTAAACCTTTCAAAATCATGTAAAAAAGGATTTTGTTGATGCTTCATTTGAGGTCTGTGTTCACTGTCAGACATTTTAATTTAGCATCTTTTGGCATTCCTCACCATCTTGTGTTTGGATAAGAGTCTCATCCATCCTGACCTAAATCTGTTACTCGGACCAGCGCTAAACTTTTGTCTCCATGGTAACCAGCCTCGCAAGAGACAAGAAGAATCTACCCACTTGTAAAGTCTCGATGTTTTCTAATGTTTTTTTTTTAGGTAGCCCACACAAGTAGGATTTACAGCCGAGATGCAGATAATCTATAGACCGTTAGTATACAGTTCGTTAGGGGAGGAGCTGGAGAGGAAGGCAGAGCAGTGAAGAAGACAGTGTCTCTGATGTATAATTTATCAGTGCAGTGGTGGGCGGAGGAGAGGGGCACCCAGCATCGCGCTCACGTTTTCACTCCTCTCTATAATGCACAATATAGGAAGAGTGGCACTATGTGTTAGGCATTTCCTTTATGTATTGAGTGCTTCTTTTTTAATTCTATTTTTCATCATTAAAAAATACATTTTCCTTTTGGACAAGATTGCTATTTAGTTCCATTAGCAATCATATAATTATTACTATTAGAGATAGCAGTAAGTATTGGTATGGTTGTAAGTATTTAAAACTTTAAAGCAAATTTACTTTATTGCCACTTTTTCTTAGAATTTTTACTTTCAGATTTACTTTTCATTAAAAGTCTAATTTTGTATTTTACCAATCAGAGAATATCACTAAGCATGGTATGAGCTATGTCAAATTTGACAGCTATTACAAACAATTTCTGCATGCAAGTATGCTTAATGACAATTCAAAAAATTATGTATCTTTTAAAATGCTGCAACATCTTTTAGCATCCCAAGGTAACAGCTCAGAGGAAGAGCAAAAGGAAGGATGGAGGACCACTACAGGTACAAGGAGGAAGGTTGTTGCACTGCTGGAGGTTGCACCACTAAACTAAACCAGTACGAATCTGCTGCGTTGGATAGACCTCTGTTGATGCCTTATTCTCTCACCCTTCCTTTTCCACTCCTCCTCCTCTTCATCAGCATCTTTTTTTATTTAATTTCCTCGACACGTTTTTGCCGTCCACATGGCTGGCTGCAGGCTACTGGTGAGGTGCAGTGGAAGAGAGAGAGGCAAGCGATAGGCATATTCCTTTAGGGAGGGTGGGCTGCAGTAAACAACCAGAGTGGAGAACAGGAACGGAGAGAAATTTATAAAAGATGATATGAAAATATGACCTAAATAAGTAGTACACCTCCTCTCAGCTTCTCCCCACTGTCCCACTTCAAGTTATTGTTCACAGCCTTGGCAAAAACAGTTGTGGAGGTCTGCTGTTAAGAGATAGAAGCCTGTTGTTTTAATATCCCACTGACATGCTGTAAATTTAATGGATACATGCTACTGCTGCTTGGCCATAATCCCTCTCCACTAAACAATTTTTCAACTGACCATATCTGAGTCATCACCGTTGTTACTTGGTTAATTTGTGTCTAAAATGAATATTGCATTTAGCATTTTTATGTTTTAAACTTCATTTGAAGACATTTTTGTTTAAAGGTACAAAGAGGTAGCAAAATACTGCACAGGCTTAGAGTTGGCAGAAGATTTGGTAACCTGTGAGTTTAATCAGCCTTTTTACTGTTTTCTAGTATTTTTCTGGATAAATATTGATGATCATACTTTTAGGCCGTGATGTGTCATGCCTTTTGAGTAATCAGTACACAGGCCATGTCTTTGGCCATGTCAACCAAGAATTTATTTTGGACAACTGGGCTGGAGATCCACAACTGCTCAGCTCCCCTCTGCTCAGTGAAAGAACAATCAACATTACCCAGTGTACCTTTCCTTTCTGATCATTTTATTAAAAGATGCTCAGTTCAAGAGAGGACTTTAGTGTTTTAAAAATATGTATTTTCTATGAGATAAAGCTTTGCATAACCAGAGGGCCCACTGCCTGCCTTGGCCTCAGTTTTCTACTCTTCACCAGGACTTCCTGAGTCTACAGAATCCCCACAGAAAAAGCCAGAGAAGAGGTCTTGTCGGGACAGAAAAACAAAGTTTGTGTGAACTTAAAAAAAGCCTGTTTGGGTGGTCATCTGCACTCAAATTGTTGTGCAAAGGTCATGCAGGGTCCCAAGTCCATGTTGTGGATTTCTGGTAGCCTTTGTTATGTATTACTTGAAATGTTATCTTTACATATTATTGCTCCATTTTTATTTAAAAAAAAAATAAAAAAATGATTTATACGTTTACATCAACGACACTACAGGAGAATTACAGATTTTGTGCTCACAACTTTTAGGCCAGTAGTGCACAGCCATATCTCGCTGCAGTCTTTGCAATCAGAGATATAAAATCTCATATAATTCTCCTTGTGTCTGTGGTGTTTGCTTTTTGTCTCACGTTTAAAAATCCTTTAAGACCGGAAAATCCTATAGTGTGCGGTGGCCTTTAGTCAAACTGATCACTGTCGCAGCTTCATACTATTGAATCATGCTTCAGTTGAACACTCTGGACATTTAAACTAGTGTATCCTGTTGCCTGTGTGTTGCGGTACACTGAAGACAGGTCAGGATACTTAGACACTTGCTTCCGTCACCATGCTAAATAATTGACCGGAGGCCTTAATGCTTTGTATGTGTGCGACTCAAACGTTTGAGCTGAGTGTGAGGCAGTGAGTGGTTTCCTCTGTCCACCCCCTGGAGAAGCCCACTGACTTCAGATCACTTTACAAGGCCCAGGACTCGGGGAAATTGACTATAATGTTTTGAAAGTGCTGTTCTCTTTGCATGGCATAGCTTACATATTCATGGGATTAGGTTACAAAAATTATTATTATTAATTGATAATATTTTCTTTGAAGATTGGATAATTGGAAATTAAAAAAAGAAGTCACAAATCTTGATCATCGTGCAAATCTTGTAAGCTATAGATAAAATTCACCAATATATTTTTCCCTTCACAGAGTTTAACTTGTTAAGTTGTTTATTTGTTGACAGAAGAGAGTGCTAACAACTACATTTAACTACATAAAATAATAACTAAATTAGTATATGTTTTAAGTCTTGGATTCTAGGTTTGCATTCTAGTTACACAGACTACTTAAAAATTAATTAGGCTAATGACTCCCAATAGCCTGGGCCGACCCTCTTTAAAATTACAATACAATTGTTGTCAGCAGACCCAATTACATTCCCTGGCTTGTCCCTTTACAACAATTACCATTGAATTACTGTGGCAGCGGTGTGTGGGCAGATCATTTACATAGTGTGTAGAGGCATACTACTTGTGTTGATATACTGTAACACATGACTCACCACTCTCATGCTGATCTTGCCTGTTACTTCCAAAGATTTAAAGTAGTGTGTGAATCAGGGTCAGTCATGTTCCCAAACACATGAATAGTTATTTTACATGTATCCTCTTGCACTTGGGTATGTCGTTTGTTCAATGCTGGGGTGATGCCATTGATCCGATGATATGGGGGGCTGGAGTTACACAGTGCAAGTCCAAGGAGCGCACCTATTCAGCTCATGAATAATGACTGCCCAGGTGATGTCAGGGCTCAGGTTTCCATTTCCAACAACCAGCGAGAATCCCAATCACTTTGAACACAAGCATTTCCTCACAAATCAGTTTAGTATTCTGCTCTGACCCTTAATTGTATTGACAGTGACACTCTGGCTTTTTCTTTTTTAAATTAAAGGGGCATTATGTAACTTTTCTGGTTTTCTTTTCTAGCCATCTTGTCTCCACAGAGATGTTACTATTTTATCTTTTTACCTGTAGTGATCCATAGTATAGAATTAAACTTGTCTTTCTTCATGGAGATGCGTAGATAATCCCTCCAGGCCACATTACAGGTCCATCTGTGGAGAGGCGACATTGTGTAAGAATGCATGTATTCATTATAGATATCGTCACCTTCTGAAAATAATCGCCTAAGCCACTTTTTGCCTCAATTTTCTTTGCCATAATTTATGCCATAATTTCAATTTTTGGGGGAGTTTTTTGTGTTTCCTGAAAAACCTGAAAAAATGACTTGCGATTATTTTAGGAAGGTGTCGATATATTTTATCCCATACTAGGAACAAGTATGCTGGAGGTTTTTTTGTTTGTTTTGTTTGTTTTCACCTATAATTTTAAATGAAAATCTATATATTTTATCCCATACTATTAACAAGGCAAAACAGTAACAGCTCATGATCATTAAAATGACATTCTAAACTGGATGGGACTGAACCTATGCCACTAACTTCTCCCAAACATGCTCCTGTGCTTTACATTTTCCCCTTAGCCCGTATCTCACAGTCAGTGTCACGGCGATGAGTGAATAATTCATATTGTGCTGCTTTGGGTTGCACAGTTGAATCATGTGAGAAGAGCACCCTCCACGTGCTCCCCTCTGCCGTGATCCTGATGTGAAGGGTGTGGTCTTATTAAGCATCACAGCCCCTTCCCTCCCCCGTCCTGCTCTGGCCCCTTTATGCCCCAGTACTGTCACACGTGAGCCTGCACTGCCCATCAACGCTCCGGCAAAACCCACAGTAGGTCCCATAGGCTTTCATAACCTCTGTGGATGTATAACATGCATCACTGCTTCATCATACAAGTGGGCAATACACTATTTACAATTAAAGTATTCCAAAATTGATTCCTGTGAGCTTTTAGCAAATTTTTTTCACTTCAAATTTGAGTTTATCTATTTGTTTCTCTCACAGTGATACGCAGATGTGGGTAGAGTAGCCAAGAATGTAATTATGTAAAAGCAGGCCTAATGTTACTTCGAAGTACTTCAAGTAGAAGTCTAAAGACATGGTCCAGGAAAATTAAAAAGTGCTACTCAAGTAAGAGGATAAAACGTTAAATAATGAACAAAAATAAAGCTGTCACTTCTAGATTTATTCACAGTGGGAAGAGGACCCAAAATCTTTTATTCAAGTTTACTGGCAAAAGGAAAATTAATTTGTCAACTGGACAAAATTTGATTTGGTCGAATACATTTCGCAGCACATCCAAGCTCCTTCTTCAGTTCAAATTTATTTTCCTTTTGCCATGGATTCTACCTGGACGACTGAGGGATTTTACGCACATATCAAATTTATTGTTGCACTTAAAACACTCTAGTAGGAGTAAACGTTTCTTTGTAAATGTGGGAAGATTTTTGCCACCTTGATGTAATAAGGTAAAATTTGAGCTGTTGAGGGTTGAATGAATCACTAACTATTTATTACTTAATTTTAAATGTTGGTTTACTTGGCTTATTCTGCTTTGGGACTGCGGCATAACGTACTTTCAATATTATCATTTATTGCAATATTTCTGTGTATCAATATATCATGCTTCTACATTTGTTATTGAGTTGGGCCTAAAAACTACTCTGATAAATTACTGAGTACAACGAGCTACCTTTGTTTATAAAGGGTTTGTAATCAAAGAATAGGACCACAAAACAAATCTATCTCTACAAGTAATAGTGTACTTGCTGCAGATAAGACTAAGATCTTGCCTCTTCACTCCCACACAACTTTCCCCTGCTCAGGCTCAGCTCTCTGCCTGTGTATGTGGGTGAGTGCAGTTTTCTCTTGAAGTACAAAAGCCTAATGCACGTGTGGCTCTCACATGAAGCAGCATTGATCTGGGACCACAGGACCGCAACTAATTATTCATATGAGGAGACCTTTACTGTTTGCACACTGTCACATTATCAAATCTCATCCTGGAGGTTTTAGCCCCTTTTGTCATTGTCCGTTATCGGCATTAACGTGCTGCGATAATGTGGGACTCTTATCAGGCAACATAAAAAATATCGGCGTTAATCTATTCTCAAAGTTGGGCAGGGAGCTGGGTCTGTATTAAGTGAACTATGATGACTTTTACCTTTAACGCGGATGTATACTTAGCCGAATTGCACTGTAGGGGGCAATGAGCATTCGAACCTGTAGCTACTGTGAAATACATAACGAACGCCACATGCCAACATGGATGCAGCTACGATGCTGCCGGGTTTGCTTCAGGGAAAATTCATTTTTCAAAAGCTTCCCAACGGAGACATCGACAAGTCTAAGGTTGTTTCCACTTATGCAATGTGGAATTAGTTTACTGTAGGAGATCTACCAGTCTCAAGTACCACCTAAACACAAAGCATCACTTAACGAACGCTGATGCGGGTCAAGCATTGAAACGCCGGGGAAGAGTCGCCGTCAAACTACTTTGTTTAAGTGCAACCGAGGCGCAGCTCTATCAGACAAGCCGCTCGTCTCTCTGTACCTGCTGCAGTGATCCTCGTCATCTTGGTCTTAAAATGTTCTTATTAACCCGCTCTACATGATCCCGAACTTTTTTTTTTTTTGCTATTTTTTTAGTCAAATAAATCCTATTCATAACATAGAGCCTGGCTCCAGATTCGCTCCTGTAACCGTGAAGCATCGCGAGCTTCATCTGAGCAACGCTGAACACTGTGGGTGACGTCACACTCGCTTAGTCCACTTTTTTATACAGTCTATGCTGCCAACCCATCTGTGTTAATCTAGATTAATGTAGATTAATTTAGAAATGCTGATGAGATTAATCTAGATTTAAAAAATTAATCTATGCCCACCATTCATAAAAAGACACGTATGCAACCTTTTTGAGAGGGTCCGGCACTGACCTGTCAACATGTTTTGCTTGGCTTGGACTGTTCCACAATGTTGGCATTAAACATACAGCATCCTTCTTTTATTCAATTACCGGTGCATTCTTAAAGTGAGCAGGCTTGCCTTTTCAGTGATCTGACCTGTGACTTAGTCTGTTGTCATGAATGTGACAACAGACTCTCCATCACATATACAAATAGTATAGTAGTGCATACTTATAATAGTGCATACTTAACATGCCATAGAATAGAACATGATTTAAGGTAAAGAGTTATTATAATGCAAATTGCATTGTTGGCAGATACCTGGAAAATAACATAAAAACATGCTGTGCAATATTTCCATTTTTCCCACTATTAGCATTTTTAAACTTGGGTTTCCCTCAGGATCAGTAAAGTATCTATTTATTTACTACGTACTTTAGCCACTGAACAGAAATGAAATGGCACAAATATGGTACAAAATAATAAATTATATATCTATTTTGCAGATCAGCCGCTGTCTTAAGCCTGGTGGACGTTTCATCTCCATCACTTTTGCCAACCCATTGTTCCGGAAGCGCCTGTATGCTCGCTCTGAATACAACTGGTCTATCCAAAACTACAGTTATGGAGATGGTTTTGAGTACTACATGTATGTGCTTACCAAAGGAGAGCCACTCAGTGCTGAAGACGCAGCTCTGGAGAGAAAACTGATGGAAGACCAGACTCCTCATCTTCCCACATCCAGGGAAGATTTGTCAGAGGAAGAGTCTGAGGATGACTTCTTGTCCACTATACAATTGTAATCCACTATTAGCTTTGATGGACAAAATGTATGAAATGAGAGTATCTAAATGTAATTTGTGTCATGCAGGAACTCATTCTTCTGTCAATTGGAATATACTATGAATTTTGCCAATGCAGACATTTTGTTTTTAAATATATAAAAGTATTATAGTATTTAAAGGCATTGTACTTGGGGTTTGCCTTAAAACCTGAAAAATAGAACTAGTTCATTTGAAACTATTTGCAGCTGTCCAAATGTAACTGCATTGAGTGTACAAGTACCTTTGACAACTTTCAGAGACTAGTCTGGAGTTTGAGCAAAAATTAGCATGCTAACAGTTCCAACAGTGCGAACTTCCTGGTTTGCAGACAATAAAATGCCTTTGTAATTAGATGCAGACCGAGAACAGTGGTTTGATTTTTATATTAAATCATTTACATTTTACTATATATCTGTCCTGGGGCAAAACATTTTATTTTACTATTCTGATAAAAAAAAATCAGGTACAGGCCCCTTAAATTGTTTACATTTTTGTTAAACTTTACTTTAGGTTAGGTTGCCGTATCTACCTCCTGGTGTGCAGGGGAAAGTCTGTTCATATAACAGATTTTCAGCCAAGTGCTCTTTGACCATAACTTTTTAAACTGCAATTTTAGTGAATCATGTATTATTTTGAAAACAGAGCAGTCCCAATATAAAAGACACATTGCTGTATCTACATCTATATCTCTCTACAATATACAGTTAGGCTGTCTAATATGAGTCATGTATCATGTGCTTGCTACTCCAAACTAAAAGGGAGTGTCCCATGTAGCAGCTCTGAGGTGCAGTATTAGTTTGGGAAACATGAGCAGATTTCTCACTGCAGCTTAAATATGGACCAGAGAAGTAAGAGGCTGGTGTGCAGACAGGCAGGAAGACTAGTGACTGGAGGCGACCACATTAATAAAGAAGAAATCATTTATTTTTAATTCTCCACTGAGATCTAATTACTGCCTATTTTAGGACACCAAAAAGGTGTGATTTTTCAGATGACTTTCTAATTCTTTCTTCTATGCCTAGTGCAAGAAATACTTAAAGGCATAGTTCCTCTATGATTCATGATGGTCAACAATGCCTTTGTAAAATGATTTATTTGATTTTGAACGGTGTGCATTTCTGTTGCTTTTTATTTCCAGGCTCTGAGTAAAACCTTAACTCAATATTGCTTGTATTTGCCTGTTTCCATATTGGCAATATTGGTTATAAAATCCAAATACTGATTGGAGGAGACATGACCTGACAAACCTGCAGTCTGGCATGTATAGACTGAGTTTAAAAAAGGTTTGTAATGTGGACAGTAGTCGCAGTTGCCACTGATTCTCATTTTAATAAAGTTTTAACATTAATTTTGCCCTTGTGTTTTTTCAGTATACTGGGGTAATTCTGGTTTAATTGTTAACTGAAAAGATTGGCAATTACAGGCCAATAGTTTCTCTGTGGATGTTTTATTGCATTGTTCTCCCTTTTCTTCCAAAGAGTTTTATGGATTGACCACTGTGTAATAATCATTGCATGAGTCTCATGAGTGGTTCCATCCCGTCTCAGCAGGTGCCTAAACACAGGAGTGGAATAAATAATGCATTAGACATTTGGGATTACCAGATCATGTTAAATTTCTTCATTTGTCACTTCATTTCTGCAGAGTTTTCTTACCTTTTTCACGTTAACACCAACAAAGTTGCCAGGGGTCAGTTCAGTTTTTTACTATATTGTTTATGCAGTCCTGCCATGGGCCTTGACCCGACATGGTTAAACATCATGGTTGAGACTGTGAGATTGTTAACAATAGGTAATGTATTTACTATATGTAAGATGTAAAGACTTGATCCCTGCAGACCTGTGTTTATTGCATTAGAGATTAGACTTGTGGATGTAATGTATCACTTCTCCATGTCAGAGATAGTGGTGTGGAGTGAGGAAGAGTGCTGCAATGGCTTTCAGTAGAGCTCTATATTAGCCTGTGTCCCTCGGGGCAGTATAATGGCATAATATAGTGTATGACAGACTTATGTAACTGGCAGGAATATTAATGGATGTCCACTCAGGATGAGGCAAAAGAATTGGATCAGAGCTCTGCGTCCACTCTCACGCACCTAGGGAGAGCTGGGCCTGCTGCACCTCACAAACAACAGAGCTTCTGCTGATTAACTGCTGTGTTTCTCTTTACGTGCACAAAGCATGAACTCAGCCCATCTGCCAGGTCACAGCACTGATACCTTTGGATTAAAATGACAACAAGGTTTAGCAAATAAACAACTTAATGACAACATACCAGTGCCCATGTGCCCAATAGGTAATCGCAGAAAATATGGACAGTTAATGCAGTTTCTTGGCTGAATATTGCACCAGCTTCAAAAGAGGAAATGTTATTCTGAAAGATCACTTCAAAGAGTTGAGCCACAGAGTTGTGTTCATGATGGTGATTTGTTCATTAGGATACACCAACAAACAGGAAGAACCTGGAGTGTCAGTGTAACTGTTCTCATAGAAACATCAGCCCAAATATGGTGATTTTCCTGCGGACTTCTGGTCGAGTGGTCACTGTGAATGTGTGATCCACATGGGCGCATGGCTCTCAGTGTGGACAACAGCATGATCAATAGCACTATCTGTTGATTTAGTTAGAGCTGATGTTATCAGCACAGTCAATACTAACGGGAACGCTCTTCAGAGTGGCTGTGGATGTTCTGTTTTTACTCCACACTTCTGTTCTTAGTTCTGTTATTTAACTACATGGATCTGCTGTTGCTAATAGTAATGCTAATAGTGAGAGTTACGTCTTGTAGAAAGGTAAAATCAAGAGCTTGTTTCCAGTTATGTTCAGGGTTTGCTCTTATTGTTCACTTGTATTGTGGTCAAAGTACACTGAGAGTGAAGCAGGGCCAGACTTTGATAGATAATCATGTGGCTAGTCATGGCTCCCCAGGGTAGTGTGGTTTAATAGATTCAGTGGTGTAGGCCAGAAGAGCTGTTAAACAGCTTAACAGATGGATGTGTGTTTCTTCAGGACTGTTAATTAAGGATTAGTATTTACTAGTATTGAGCTCATTTAGACAGGAGAGAAAAGTCTACTGCAGGGCTGCTGCTGCTGAACTGCGTCTTGGTGTGTGTTTTATTCATGAGTGTAGCTACTCTAGAAGAGGCTATGACGTCTTTCTTATTTGTCAAACAGTAAAAAGCAACACCTGTATTCCCGTTTACCATTTATTTATTCACCAAATACAGTGAAAATGGCATCATAATATACAATGACTCATTCTTAGAATGTCATGACATTTTGTTGCTTTTTTGCTTCATAAAACAATGTTGTATTATTGAAAATATTAAGGTTTCATGCACAACAAACCATATCCAGTTTATTCTTAAATAATACAAAATAAACAAAAATTAAAAAAAAAAAAAATTATGTTTAAAATTGTTCAAATAACCACATGTTATTTGAGAATACTGTAAACAGTGCAATATACTCTAAAACTGCCATTTTCTAACAGATTCATCAACAGAGCTCAAGTCACAGTATACAATTTCTTAATAATAGTTTAACATTGATGTGTGCAAAAACTCCAGACACATTCAATTAGTCTTTTAAAAAAGTCCACGGCTGATATAGGACGAGACCAAATCCTGAATTCACCCACATCAGGCCTAGTCTCAATCTGTATATCCTTTCTCAGTAAGAAATATTTGTGTTGATGAATTTTAAGACGATAGATTAGCATACCATTTAAATAACAAATATTTAGATATAAAAATACAAATATGACTTTTGTTAAAAAGAAACGTGCCAGGGTAAGAGTGGTGGCACCTTTGTTGGCACCAGAGTGACACTTCATGCAGAGATGGAAAAACTATTCATAGAGGGTCAAACACAAGAGTGCCAAAACCAAAGATCAAATTATATACTCTATTTTCCATCTTTAAATAGACACAGACTTCCATCTCCAGATCTCTGCTGGCCTGTGTAGATACGTGGTAAAATGTCTGAAACAATGTCATAAGGTAGATATGTGCAGGCGAATGAGCTACATGAAGGTGCCTCCCTGCACCTCTGAGACAAGTTAGTGTCAGTCTGGCTGTGACCTAATGCAGTGTTTAGGGGCAAAACTACAACAGGAAATATCAACATTGCACCATTGTTGAATATATGTTTTTACAAAGACAACAGGTCTCCTTTGTAAAGCAGACTCTGCTTGGGTCTGTGTATTTTAGACAAAGCTTCAGCAGCAATAGGAATGCATGGGGCCGGTGCTGAAAGGACAGCTCCCTAGGCTGACTGAATCCATGAAGCAAAGCCTAGAGGAAGCAGAGGGAAGGGGCTACAGCCGAGCTTCTGTACAACATCGTGAAAAGGGCTTGGATCTTGCTTCAGCCTTGAGCGGCAAGCCTTTTTTTTGTTTACAGCGCTTTTTGGAAAGGAAATTAGAAGAGACATGGTCATGAAAATAATGAAGTTCATCCGTCATCAAAGTCCGCAGAGATTGAGATACAGAGCTTTTCCGCCATCTCAGCATCTTCAAATCGGGATTCGTTTTTGGAGAATTGCCAGCAATCCCAAAGATAAGTCTCCTCCTGAGTCTCTACCTTTTACATTTTCTTTGTATCATATCTTCTTCCTGTCCTCTTCCCATGTCTGTGTGTCACCACTTCACCACACCATTCGCCAACTCTTCCTCCTCATCCATTGCTTCGTGCAGTCGTTTTCCTCCTTCAAATCCTCCTCGAACATGCACAGCCGACAAGTGCTTCAAATCTGTGATCAAAATTAAAAAAGTCTGCAAGGCATCGGTCAGGTTTAAACCCCTGGTGAAGACTTGTCTGTCATGCCCTTCAGCACCTCATCTATTCGGTCGTCCTCGATCACCACTGGAAAGACAGAAGAGACATTTCACTTTATTAGTCATCTTATCTTATCTTTATGACAGGGCCACAATCTACATTTTTTTTTCAAAGACGACTAGAGCAGTGGGGAAAGGGCTGCAGATGCTACACAAATAAACAAACGCCACTGCAAATCCTTGTCCCCAAAGAGCACGCACTGCCTTTGGTGCTGAAAACAAATAAAGTGATGGCGTCAGTTGTATCTGTAGAGAAACCTTTGGAGAGCTCAGTGCAAAACGGGGTGTGTCCTTAGAGGATCACCGTTTCACAGATGTAAACATGTACTTAAGTAGACCTAAATGTGAACTGGCCTTTGCGTTGTGAGGCAGCCAATGAAATGAACTGCATCAATCACACGAGGCTTTAACTTAATCGGTCAAATGTTTGCAGTCCCCTTTAGAGATAATGTTGACAGTGCGCACAAGCCACACAAAGCACATAAAACATCGCAGTTTAATTATTCAAGGCAGTTAAATAATAGAGCAAAATGATTCATGTTTCAAAATGTGATAAGTACTAGTTGTTTATGGTCCTTTACCTCTCTTCGCTCTGCCAATCTGGCCAAGCTTTGGGGGCCTCTTTCCTTGCGACGCAGCGAAAAACGCGCTTGTGTCCTGCAGTCCGCAGCTAAAGGACATCTGGTTGACCTCGCTGTCTGCCCCGTAGCCGCTCATCTTGCCTTCGTTGTATGGCAACACCTCGGACATTGTGGCACAAAAGGGAATCGGAGTTTCTACCAGCGTAAGAGAAACAAGAGCGCAGAGAGACGAGTTGTCCTCCAAGTGTATCTTTTAGACACAAAGTAGTTTCCCCGGTAGGACTGGTCCTCGTTTGGATGTTGGCAAGAGCTTTGCGGCGGTGTCCTGGCGCAGCTGAGGTTCCTCGGTGTATTGGCGGTGGACTGGAGAGCTGTGTTGGTGAGAGTGGCTGGGTGATGTCTGCTGAGGGAAGTGGGAGATCCCGGGATCATAAAGGAAACCCAAGCAGAACGGTGAAGTCATCCATCCGGGCTGGAGCGCGTCTCTCTCTCTCTCTCTGTGCGCAAGAGCAAGAGTGACTCCAACTGGCCAGAAGAGGAAACCTAATGCTTCAGGGTCGTGAAAGGTACGCGCTACTGTACAGTACTGCAGAAGACTGTGTAGAACTTTACTATGCCACTGTATCATTTAATTTACCCATGAGGATTTTTTCCTAAGTAGCCTATACATGATTATTAAGACTAGAGCAATGGTTGTCAAAGTTTTCACACCAAGAAGACCTACCACCTACAACAATATATGACCCTCTGAGCACCACTAGATCTAAACTAAAAGAGAAACATTCTACGTCTAAACTGTCTAAAACATCTCTACATGCTTGCAGTACTAACCTGAATGACAGAAATAAGGATTCACTAGACTCAACCAAGCATTTTAACTGCAGAGTGTTTAAGTTTACCACATGTGACTGTTTATTTATGAAGATATATATCAGAGGCCACCATAAGATGTATCATTTCTTTCCACGGTGTCTCATCTCTAATGTGGAAACTATTAACAAACCCTGGGCAGCTTATGTCACTGTGCAATCCTGAAAAGCACCTGCCGGGTCAGCTGAGTTCTGAGGTCAGGCTGTTGCTGGAAAGCCTCCCTGGTCTAAGGAGACCTCCAATTTTCTGGCCACCTCAAGGTACGACCCACTTGACCTCATTCTTATTAATAACTGCACTGGAAAATACATACAGCACCAACTGTGCTTTAACATGTATGAAAGTAAAGAAAGTTTATGCACACATTTATAGGTTTTTGTTTGTTTGTTTTTTAGATCTGCAGATAGACAGATAGATACTTTATAGTTTAGCTTTGTCATTAGAGTTAGTTTGTTTAATTAACAGAGATCATGCCAAAAAATTCAGGTCAAAATTAAGACTTGATCACTATTGATGTACATTTAGTATATTTGTCTGTGTAATCTGTGTTATCCCTCACTGGTCCAGGTAGGATCCATAGCAAAAGAAATATTCAGTTCTGTCAGGTGGACAAAGGTTCTTCAGTTCTTGCTATTTAGTATATTTGCCTTGAGGAAGTAAATAAAGTGCACTTTTAAATGTTGATAATAAGAAACATATTTTATTTATTTATATTTGGCCTATTTGACTTATTTATTTTCATATATTACTATCATATGTTTTCTTCCAGACAATATATTCTAGTTTCACCATTTGAAGTGTTTTTGTTTTTCATCTTCAACGTTTTGCTGTGATCCAACCTTCAAATGGACTTGTGGTTGTCTCAGTAGCTCTGGGCATGTGCTGCTGTGTCAAGGCCACACAAAATATGTTAATCAAATCATTTGGGTTATTCCCCTGCTTTCCCCAGGGTGACTCACAGGGCACCTCCTTATACAAGCCTAGAGATACTCGTAATGTTCACTCAGGGGCCAGGTGACCAAACCACCACTGTGCCCAAACAGAGGGTCTCCAGATGATACAAGATACAGGCCATATGGACCAATTTGTAGGATCATTATACTAAATGATCATCTGTTCAAAGGCCTTTTTGCACATTTACTTTTTACCTGACTGCTCAGCTGATCTGCTCCATTTGCTCTTGATGAGATGAGCAATGTTTACCAAATGTTTAGCCTGTAGCAAATACAGTGTGAGCCTCAGAGGCCCTGCAGCATAACCCATAAAAGATCATAGAATTGGGAAGCATTATAATATATTTGTTTGGATGTATTTAGAATCAGCATCAAGTCTACAGTATATATAAAATGAATAACATTACATGTTTGTATGGTCTGTATTGTATTATTTACTACTCTCCTGAGGGAGGGGAGCTGGGTTTCTTGGGAAATATAGACAGAGCAATCAGACTAGAAAGTAGGTCATTTATCCCACATTTCACTGCATGCCCAAAGCATATGTGTGACAGCAGTAATTGGCATCAGGGACATCGCCTGCTGGGCTCTCCCTCTCTCCGACTCTCGCTCTGACTCTCTCTCTGTCACTGGTGATGCTGCAATGTCTTTGTATATTCCTCACTCTTTAACTCTTTAAGCCTCATAGCCACGTTAGAATGTAAGGAATTTAAATATTGCATTCATTTATACAAATTGGGGCGGGGACAGCTAATATGAATGTTGTTAAAATGCTAAATGATGTTGTATTACAGTGAGTTCTTGAGTTTAGTCAGTAATTGAATTTTGTGGCCAAATACGAGTATAATCAATAATCATCAGAGAAGTCTTTTCCTCTGAGGAACAAGGGCTGTTTGACAAAAAAGACAATCTAAGAGCTTTTTTTTTTTTTTTTAAAACAAGTTTGAATCTCCACAAGCCTCTTACTGTTTCTTAGCTTGGAGGAGGACCTCCTCTTGTTTCCATGGAAATGATCTTTTGGCTATATTCCATAATAATAATATATAGTATGACATAACTCTATCTGTCCTCTTGGATAACGTTCCAAACTATATAGTTTGAACTTCTTATTTCCACTGAATCATGCAGGAACTACACCACCTCCAGAAAGTTACATACTGTCTTTTACCTGTGCTTTATAATGATATTATTATGAAATGGTTTGGTAGAGGCACAGACACTAACCTTTTCACCCTTGTCATCACCATAAATCTGGTTCCTGTTCAGATGAAGCATGACTAATGGGTAAAATCACATCTAACCTCCGCCTGTCAACTCTCTTTAAGATTAAAAACAGCAACATCAGGATACCTTAATAATTGTTTGAGACATGAAAACAGTCTTGTCCATGGTTTTAGTCTATCAAGGCTGCCACCTAGTGGCATCATAAATGCCTTTCCACTGAAGACGCTAAAATAGGTCAGTCCTGTTATTTGTCTAAAAATAGATATCAAAACCAACCAGTATAGCGTTATAGTGAAAAGATATTTGGACTGTGCGTTATATTAATAGCTCAGTGATATAGGCAGTCAGGCACAATCCCAGTAGAGTAGGTTTGATCAAAGTAAATAGTAGCATCTGGATGTTGCCATGTTCAGGGTAAATTGAGGAGCCTTTTTCATCTTTTCTTCTATTCTTTGAGACACCAATGCAATGGACAGACCACTCCTCTGCTGAATACATGCTTCTTTTAGACCACTCTATCAAGCTCAGTGTCACATAGACCAATACAGGTTTAAGAACAACATATTCAAGCCAACAAGCAGTGGAGTCTTTCTGGAGGCCACTGCTCCCTACAC
>KN499535.1:1221-14146 GCA_000787155.1 Scartelaos histophorus | reverse complement strand
CCGCCACCCCGGCCACCCCACTCACCCCCGAGGAGGTGCAGAGTCCTGGGACGCAGGTCCAGATGACCTGGACTGAGAAGTGTGATGGAGAAACAGCTAAACCCCCTGGTGCAGCTACACCAGAGGGCCTCAAAGACATCTTCAACATGAAGCCGTGAGTGCTTTCATGTGACCAGGTCACCTTTAGCTGTGATGGACATGGGCTTTTGGTTCTGTCATGAAAACTATGGAGATGTTCAGACTGGAATATGAATACTAATTTTGATTTCAATTATTCCTTGGACTGGTAACTATTCTGTTTGCTCATTATTGATGAATGAAACAACATGCATGACAACTAACAAATTTTACCTTTTAAACAGGTACAAAGTTAAGAAGATAAGTTCTGTTGATTTAGTTTTTTGGAAAAATTAGTATTTTTTTGCTCTCATTAATTTCTCATGTAAGCCCAATTTACATGAGAAATAAATGAGAAATAAATAAACTCATTCTAAGGACTATTAGTGTCAAGAGTGGGGATACAAGGGGTCAAATGTTTATTTTTTTTTAACATCATTTACAGGCACTTGATTTATGACCCACACCATTTGTTTTTTAGCTTCATTTGCATGTGTGCATGCCAAAGAAGCTGAATCCTATGACCAAGGTGTATTCTTTTATTTATTATAGTATTTATAGTAGATATAGTAGATAGTAGTATATTATAGTAGAGTATTTATTATAAGTGGGCCTATTTTAAAAAGTGTTGTTACATTTCTTGTGTATAATGTTGTTTCTCTTCTTACCATGCTGCAGCGAATGGGAAAACCTGTAAGTACTGAAGTCCATATAAACCCCATTCTGTCCATGCACATCTCATTGAGGCCATGTGCAGAGGACAGAGCAGTTGTGTGAATGGACATCTGCAACTACTATAAGCTCCCGATTCACTAAATGCATCAAATCATCTCACATGTGTTGGGCTTTAATTAGTGTGAATCGATGCCACCTCCACTTTGTTTTCTTGCCAGGAACCAGTCCAATGTTCGACGTATGCATACAGCACTGAGGCTCAATGAAGTCATCATGAAGAAGTCAGCTGAGGCCAAGCTAGTCCTCCTCAACATGCCTGGGCCACCCAGGAACCGGACAGGAGATGAAAACTGTATCCTTAACAGGGAAGTGATAACCAGAGCAACCAATATCACCAGTCTGTTAGTTTACTTAATCTGGGAAACAATGCTATACTCAAAATGTCAAAGTGTAGGAACAAACACCCTGTAGGAGCTTTGTCTGACACAATATTTGAGATAAGTTTCAGCCTAATATACAGGATGTCTCACTCACACTGAGGTTGCCCCTGTTTCTCTTCTCATGGAAATTATACAGTGAAATATGTGTAAATATTAAAGGTACTTTCATAAAATCCATTTAATCCATGTTATAATGTTGTTACCTTACCAAAAACCTACCTGGAGGTGTATTTTGTTTCATGAATGCATGTTTGAGTAACCGTGGTTTATTCGTCTGCTGTTCACATCTTCAAGGCTCAAAAAGCTCCGTTCCACCCGGTGATGTCATGTAGTGGTCGTTTCAGATTAACAGCCACCCTTTTGTTTAGCAGAGTTTGGGAAATCACAGCCTGAAATGATCAAAAATTATTCTAGTGAAGGTGTGTGTGGAGTTTAAAAGGACAGTGGAGCACTTCCTGCATCACCACATGACAACACAAAGTGGAACACCCAGTCTAAATATGCAGGATATGTTAAAAATGTGTGAATTAAACAAAACAAAAACCCAGATATGTTTAAGATTTTGAAGTTTGTACTTCTACTTCTACTTTCAATCAATTATACATTTATCTGGCTTGTCTTGCTTTCAGAAAAATTGCACCACAGCTAATCAAAACTATTTTAACCAATACTTTTAATGTACTCTGTTGTATGTAGTTATATGAAGTATTAAGTGCCTTTTCTTTTATCAAATTATGAATTATCAAACCAAAAACATGCAACACCCCTATGAACCCGCTGATCCCTGTGACTACAGATGGGAATTAGCAATATGGCGGTTGCATCTTTTAGTTACTTGCATTGCTGACAAAGTGATTGGTTGACATTTGTATCTACTTAACCTACTCCAATCAGACATGGAATTCCTTGAGGTCCTCACCGAGGGTCTGAACAGGGTGCTCCTGGTCCGTGGAGGTGGCCGGGAGGTCATCACCATCTACTCCTGAAAAACCAGCCCTCCAGGACCCAGCCCCTCCCCACACCTTAAGCCCCTTTCTCCTCCCTCATCCTCTCCCTCCTTATCAGCTCCCATACTCCACCTCTCACATATCTTTCTGTGCGCCAACCGTCTCACCCCTGACCCGTCATCCCGCTCAGCTTTTGCACCCAGCTGCATCACACTGTAGTCCAGCTCCTCAGCTCCTATAACCAATGTAGGCTCTAGATCGACTTATAGATGCTACCTATATTTGTTTGTGAAGAGACTTTTTTTTTCTTCTTTTCGTCTATATATCTTTCTTTTTACTACTCACACCAAGACGGCAATGGTCAGTCATGAGATGAAGGTGTGAGCACTTACAGTATGCATGGGCACTGGTTCTCGTTATTGTTTCTGACCTCTCCAGCGCTTATCTTATTTTCTCCCAAAAACTGGATGGCATCTGCTTGGAAGATAAGGATTAGTTCCCCTGTGTAAATGGACACCTCCAATAGTCTTTAATGTGGTTATGTTTCAAGGTTAAAGACTATCCCTCATCACAACCACCAGCTTGAAAGAAGAAAAGCAAGAGAACTTTGAACGAATGGAAAAAATGAGCTGCAGCGCTAATGTCCCCACTGACCACCCCTTCAGCATGATGTCCTATTAATTGTGTGTGATCCATGTGTTCTGTTGAATGCTGTGTTTTCTTACTACTAATTTCTTAGTGGCTGTTTATTCCTGTAGCCACTGTTAGTGCCAAAAAACAACGCCGAGGCTAGCTTAGTTCATAGAGATTGACAAGTACTTATACTGTGAATAGTGTGTTTTACTAGCGGAAGGCTGGTGTGACCGCAAAGTGGGGAGACAGTCGTAGGACAGCTCCCTCGAGGAAACATGACCCTCGGGTGGACCACTGTAAATAATGTACAAGCTCTGATGCGGTGTTTGGTATGAGTGTATTTTTGTGACATAATTTAAAAAAAAATACTTTCAGTGGAAAGAAGATAGTCCTTTTGCTTGAAAAGGGGCGACACAAAATGCTGTTTTTAAAGTTAATCTATTTATTTATTTATTTATTTGGATATCTTCTGTCACTGACAACACACTGCACCCACACTGTTCCTCCACTGTGCAACTTCTGAAATATTGATGGTTGTCATAAAGTTTAAAAACACAATTTTTTTCATCTAAAGAACAATTATATATTCATAGTAATAACACAGTTATATATATATATATTATAGGAAATATATCATTTTGATTGTGACTCAAAGATGTGAAGTGGTTTTGCCAAATTTAAATGTGCCATAACTTCAAGTATAGTTTTCGAGCCAGGCTATAGAGTGCTAAAAACCTTTGGCAGTGACCTAAAAAGTTGTAGTTGATCAAAATGGTCTAAGTAATGGACGATGGCAATGGTACATAGAAAGGACAATGGCTTCTGTAGCTCAGAAACACATTCTGTCCACATGAGTGACCTCTATGCAGTAGACTCTCCAGTGAGATTTTCTATCCTCTTGACTGGTTTCAGAATCGAGTCACACTTTGCGGACAAACAACCATGGTTTTCACAGAGGCATTAAGAGTGCATCTGAAATGTGCAATAGTGGAAAATCCGGACTCATGTGATCATGTTATTTATTTTTTTACACATAGCCTATATTGTATTTTGTATATGTACATTATATAAATTCTGAATCATCTCACTCTGACCAAGGACAGCTGTCACTTTAATCATTTAATTCTTGGTTTCTTTATCAGAGAAACTGTTTCTGGTCATTTGCACTTGTAGTATATAGAGATATATAAATATAATAAATACGTATATATACACACAGTATATACTATATAAAAAAGCAAAACAGAATAGTTTCTAGATCTATTTAAAACAATATTCAATGTTTTAGTGTTGCTTGAATGTTGGACCATATGTTGTGAATGCTGCTAGTCTCAATATATTTCTTTGTACTGTAAATAGAAAATAAAACAACATAAAAGCTCAAGTGAAAAGGGTATAGACATACATATCAGTGGTGGTGGTTGAATAAGATAAGGCTGTACCTGTACACACTAGGCCTAAGACTTCTGGACAGGGTTCTGTTTCAAAATACCATAAGTCCTTGTTGCAATATTCCTTCTGAGGGTTCACCCTCCTTGTGTTTATTCCTCCTACTGAAGATCTCTTAATATCTCAAATCACATAAATAATTCATACTCAAAATCTAAAAAATAAATTTTACAATATCCATCCATCTGCTGTTGAGGAATTTTTAATATTGCTACCTATGACACTTATCAGAAGCCACTCCTAGAGTTCTGAGTGCCAAGTTATTAAGACCTCTTTCAATGCTTTTTGTCAAGTTAAACTATTTTAGAGCTATTTTGAGATTGTCTCCACTACATTGCCTGCATCAACTGAGCCTTTTAAATTTATTAAAAGATATCTGATGTTTTATTGGAAAAGTTTAATGAAAATGATATTATTTATGGAAATATAAATGTTTTATAAACGCTGTTTGCATGGCACTATGTGGCAATATTTGTTTCAGTGGTTTCTATAGTGATGATGTAAGTGGGAAAAGATAGTCTGGGTTACATATAAGGATAACTCAGGAGTGAGTGCCATACACATACATGGCTAGACCTTGAAAACAAATCTCATGCAAATAAAAAAAGAGTGGTTCACTATATTGTTACTTGTTCTACTTCAGTCTTGCTCATATAGTCTCATTTCCATTGTAGGATATTTTAAGTTTGTGAATGGATGAATCTTAACTATGGTCATCTCACTGTTGTAAATATATATTCAGTCACTGTAATCTACTATTGTTGTCTTTTGTTGTGCACTGTTTTATCACTGTGGACGAAAGTCTTAGTTATGTACAATTATGTGCAATATTGTACTCACTTTTGGTTTGCTCAGTGACTGGAGGTGTCACCAGTTGAGTCTTTTATCATGCGGTCTTTTGGACCATAAACACCAGTATTTGTCCCAAAAGTGGCTGGAGTCATTCTATTGATTAATTCGTGGGCTGTGAAGCATTTTACACCATTGGTTTGTCTGGAAAAACGAGAGTAGACTCAGTCCAAGACTGACCTCTGGTGGCATTGGGTGTTTTACATCTTAGAACAAAGAAAAAGCCCTGTTGATTTGCTGCAGTTCTTAACTGCAATAATCCAGACCTACAAACTGATTCATTCTGTTTGCGTCCTGTATTTATTTACATAAAGCATGCATCACTTTTAGATTTGCCAAATTTTCCAAAAAAAGAATAAGAGTTACATTTCTAATGTTTGTTATTCGATTTGTGAGGTGAGCCTACCCTGACCCTCCACCCCTCCCAAGCCCATCACTCCTAAACCCCTGACATCCCCCGTCCCTGCTACAACACCCACCCAGCTGTGTATTTTACATTTGATTGCCGTGTTGTTTTGGAAAATGATCAAAGAATATAAACTTGCGCTTCCAATTCTGGCTTTGGCTCTGCTTGGACACCATGAGACAAAGGCCAGCACGTCCCCTCTCCCACACTGATCCACAATTCGATCAGATTGTTCGCCTGCACAACTGTAGCATGAGACAAACTCGCCGGTGATCATTACCAAGTCTCCATACTTACATGGACACTAAAGGGCTCTGAAACTCAAGTGTTACCTGGCTGAGGTGGATGTCTGTCAAAAAGCAACTCAAATAATCAAGAATAAATTGGAAAAAGGACCAGTCCCAGATAGCAGTGGTAGAACAAGCACTATTTACTTGCTCTGTCTGGGAACATGTGAAAATAATTGGTTGACTGTCCATGCCGTTCATACAGAGCCATATTCCAGTTGTTATGTAACTCAGTGCATGCATGCAATTACCCTGAACATGGTGTATTGAAAAAAATATTGAGTGTCTGTGGTACTAAAGGTATTTTGCTTGAGTTAGACAACATTTATTTATTGTAGTATGATTTGTACTCTCACCATAGAACTGGCCACTCACTGTATTACCACAATATAGTATAGTACCAAAATACTTTCATGGTAAACTTGTTGTATATTTTAGTTAACATAAATGCGTAGTTATAGACTCCAGTGAATTACATTTCCAATATTATGTATGTTGATTTGAAAAACTTATTACAGGAAACAATAGATAAAGCATTGATTTAACATGACCAAAAATGAACCTAGTGGAATTCACTGGAGTAGTTGGATTCACTGAGAGTTTGGTAAATAGCTCTGACTTAGTTAAAAAACCTTGTTTTTCCTTTTACGGCAACTAGTTTTATGGTAAAGCTGTAGTGATATTTTTTTATTTTTTTTTTTGTGGGAGTGTATGTTGTATTTTGTGACTGCTGGTGGGCGGGTGGTGGGCAGGGAGGGGGACCTACATGTAAATAATTACAATTAGTGTGGAGGTGTTTATTTTGTCAGTGTAAGTTAAATATTACAAATAAAAACATGTATTCTCTATTGTGTTTCATGGTACATTAAAAGAGGAAAAAAGTAGTTTTATCTTAACATTTCAAATGCTTATACAGTATCTATGGCTTCTGGCGATACCGTTCCATTTTATAGATTTGTCAGCACAAAATGCAATAAACCAATACCATTTTAATACAGCAGTCGAGTATATGTTTTTTTTTAATCATGTCTTGTTTCTTTTAACAATGTTCAAAAATTAAAAACATCCAACAATTAAACTACAAACGCTGGTAAGTATCCATTATAAAACAAAAGTCATGCAGCACTTACACTTAAACTTGTTATGGACAAGAGTCTTTGATGATCTTTGCAAGATTCAGTTTATAGACTTAAAACTAAATAAAACACTAATTAGACTTTATTTGGAGGGCCAAACACAACTAATAGTACAGATTCCAGAAGAATATTGATGAAACTGCAGAGAAAATCTGTGCAGTCTCATGGGAGAAGGTGAACACGGCATAGTCTAATCCTAGATTCATTTGCATGGACTCAGTAAGGTCGAGGGTACATGGACATGGGGGGAGGTGCCTGCCCCATGCCAGGGCCTGGTCTGGGTTGGGGATGTTGTGCAGCTCCTGGAGCCACCAGATGGTTAAGAGATGGTCCACTCTGAATGAGGGTGTCCAGCGCTTTCTGCACACTAGGGCTGTCAAAGTTAATGGGTGCAGAAGGATTGGGGGGTCTATGACCAGGCAGAGGCAAACGACCCTGGGGTGGGCCATAGCTCTGGGCCACAGCTGAATGAGACATTGCAGAGTGTGGGCCAGAAGGGACTTGAGAGGGGGCTGAATGAGATGAAGGTGCCATAGCGCCATATCCCTGTGACGGTACAGCACCTACAGGGGGAGCACTTGCTGAGGCTGTTGCCCCACTGTTGGTGAACAGACTGAGGATTTTAGCCTGCAGCTCCTGTTGATTGCTTGAAGTGGGCGGAGCACCTGGTGCAGAGGACAGAGAGCGGCTTGGAGGGGCCTGTCCTGCAGCAGAAGGAGGGGGAGCTCCCAGTGAGCCTGTAGGAGGATAGTTTATGTTTTTTTCCTGGTTCATTTGTGCAGTTTTACCATTCAAAACATGAAAAGTCATACCTGGAAGAGCATCCACAGCAGGCCGTACAAGTCGGGCCCTTTTGTCCTTCAGATATGCAATTAGAATATCAAGCTCTTCTGGGGTTACAAATCTAGGGACAAAGATTAAGACAAAATTTTTAACTGTTGTTAGAAAGGGGGCAGATAGATGTACAGTTTAGGATCATTACCTGTTCTCATAGAGAAGTGTGATAGGAGTAAGAGCAGAAACGGGGTGACTCTCTCGGTCTGGTTCTCTTAGCAGCACATCATCCGCCATTTTAGCAGCTTTCCGGGCTATTTCTTCCCGTTCTTTGTCACGGCTTTCAACTTTGTATGTGCCAAAGTTGTGGGCTATCAACATCATGGCATCCTGCATAGGCATGTTACGATGCTCTGCAACAGTGAACCATTTAAAAAAAAAGGTTAAAAACACTTCTTACAAAAACATAGTTAAGGTTTTTTAATGTGTACCTTGAGGGGTCCCAAATAAGATGTTGACAGTGCAGGAGCGATGGACCTGGTGCTGCTGAGTGATAATTATGGCAAAGGGAGTCCGTGATCGTCCAACATCCTCCAGAGCCTGAGTGAGAGACACTTCTGTATTGAGGAAGATCAGGTCCACCACCATGCCCAGGTCACGCACCTTCCGCCCAACTGTCTCAGCATACTCCCGACTGGGGTTAAAGCACAAAAACAAGCCACACTTTCATATTAACAATATTTTCTATGAAAATTAATGGTGCATATGGCAGCATTTGTGGTAGAGGGTTCTCTACTTGATTTTCTTTATAAAAGGTTATTGGAACATACGTTCTCTAGTTACAATGTGGTAAAACGTTAAGAATATCCCCATGAATTGAGTTCAGCTATAGCTACTTGTGTCTCGCTTGTTTCATTTTGCACTTTGATTCAAAGATGAATTGATGCTCCCCCTTAGTGTTGGTAAAATAGGTAAATACAAAAGTATTTGTCCCAGGTTTGTTAAATGGATTAAAGCACACTTCAGGTGAGGTTTATGGTGCCTTACAGTACAGTGTTGAGAAAAAGTATTTGCCTCCTTACAGATCTTACCTTTTTTCCCCCTAGATCAAGCAAGCTTAAATATTAGACAAAGATAATTCACAAGTAAACACAAAATGCAGTTTTATGTGCAGATTTTATTTATTAAAAGGGGAAAAGCCATCCTACATGGCCCATGTGAGCAAAGCAATTGCCCCATAAACCTAATAACTGGTTGAGCAACTCTTAGCACTTAAGCATTTGAAATAACTGGCAAGGAGTCTTTCATATAGATGTGGCATGTTACATCTCAATTGGGTTGAGTTCTGGACTTTTGACTAGGCCACTCCAAAACCATTTTTTTAATCCACTATGAAGTGGACTTGCTTGTTTTCACATGCTCTTCAATAAAACTTTTTTGTTCATAGTACTCACTTCTGTGCCTTATTGACCACAATGACCGAACAGTCCACTGGACGCTCTGAGTCCTGGCGCCGCTGCAGTTCCTCATAATATTGTCGGTACAGCTCATTGCGCCGCCGTTCCTCTGGTCGCATGTGTTCATCTGTCACACCAGCACATACTGTTAAAATACTATAGCAATACCAACACCGCCAGCAACCAGAAACAAAAAGTAGTATATTCCACACATTACTATTACATCCAATTGAAAACAGACATACCTTCTAGTTCACGTCGTCCATTCCTAGGATCTCTGAATTCCCTGAAGGCCTCTTCTTTTCTGCGAAAGTAGTCATCAGCAGGTCCGGCCCGATAGTGTCTGTCGTACTCATCCCTAACACGTGACATAGAAGTACTTTAGTCTTTATTGTCCTGGATTTCTCAGACATAAAAAAAATCATAAACTCACCTGTCTCTGCTCTCAGAGCCACGGTAACTGTCCCGGCTAGAGCGGCTGTCTCTAGCATCGCGGCTGTCCCGTGGCTCACGTACTTCTCGACTGTAATTAGGTGAACGAGACCGTGGGCGAGGCTCTCTTGCTCCATAAGAACTGGGTGGAGGCCTGGGGGGGAAGAAGAAAACATTTAGAGCAAGGATGTTGTAGGTGCAATCTTCTCTATTCAAATCTGTTTCTTTAGTGACTATTAAATGCAATGGCTTCACAGCATTTTAAAACAAGATCCCCAAGAGAACATATTGCATGTCATAAAATCACATGAGCCATACTGTTCTTCTGAAAAATACACATTCAGTAATGTGTTTTAAAACCAAACCAATGACACCAATATTTTGTCCCGGACTCACCAAATATTAGCCACTCTGTGAATTAGAACATTGCAAATGACTTCAACAGCAGGGATGAAATTTTATTTTATCATGTGAGGGCATCAAATGGTTAGCACGCAATACGGTTGCAGTCGATTTAAATTACAAAATCAACAAACCAGATTAAATGTTTAACACAAATCTAGGCATGTTTGAAATTTTACGTGAAAATATCAAATGTTTTTAAAAAGGCGCAATAGCTTCAAAAAGGGAAATGCAGCCTCCAGGTTTTCAACCAGTTTCCCATTCCGACACTGGTCCCCCGATCCAGGGATGAACTGCAGTTTGTCTGCAGTTCATAAATTCTGCACATTTAGTTTAGACGCGTTTCCACACTCGAGAGGAACTGGAGCTTGGGACTGTTTGAGAAGAAGCCGTTTGGTCAGCCCAGAAAAGTGATGTCACGGGTTGCCATTGACCGTTTCTTCTCTACTCCTGTCCAGCACACTTGTTGGAAAGGAGTCAGTTCTGCAAGTTGGTGGACGCAAAGTTGTGTGAACAAAGATCTCAAATCATTTTAAAACAAAGATCTCAAATCATTTTATTGTGAACAAAGAGCTCAAATCAGCTTTGCTTGATGACGCTTCACCAATGAGGAGTCTATTTAGTTTAATCATTTTAATGCATGAGCCTTCAGGCTTCATACTGTTAATGCTGATATTAAATCACGAGCAAAAACATTGAAAACAAAACAATTAAATGTACCTTTTAATGGTCGTTTTATTTCAGCACAGTTAACTTGCTTAAATGTCGATGATCCAGTAAAAAAACATGACTAAATCCATCGGGTAGCATTATATTATGAGTAGCTTGTATAGTGGATATCGGTGCTTGAAGGACAGGTCAAGTTTAAACTGCACCTACGGGGATGGTAGTCCATCAGACCCATTTTGCGTGACTTTACCTTCGTGGGGGGCTCGGCTGTGCTTGTGCTTTTTGGTTTCGTCGCTCCACTGCCATATTTACATCTGAAAATAAATCAATCCAAACGATGAAAACAGTGACATACAAATAATTTCTGTACACGTAGGAGAAGTGAGGAGTTGCGTCAATACTCCCGGCATCCAGGTGAAATGGGCGTCATAACTCCGGACGTGGCGGTAAAAGATGGCTGATGATTCAAAATGCAGCAAAGGTGTCAAAATGTTTTGTTTTGTTTTAAATCCACATTGCACAAAATATGTAAACAAAATTGAAGAGGCGAATAGTCTTTATTAATTTAATTGTCTGTACATAGCAGTTGCCCGTTTTTCCCAAATCAAAATATTATTAGGGCTGCATAATTTAAATAATTTGCTATTTCAGAGTTCCCATTACGGTAATTAAGAAAATCTTCTCATCTTCTCTCTAGCTCATCTTATTGTGTATAGAAACAGATAACCCGGTAATTCTAAAATGTAGTAGTTCAGTTCAGTTCATTTCAGTCTTTGTCAAATCCTCCTGTTAAAATTTAAAATTTTAACTGAATCGAGAATACTACTATTGAAACATAAATTGTAAATCTAATCGCAGTCACA
Source organism: Scartelaos histophorus (assembly GCA_000787155.1). NCBI lineage: Eukaryota > Metazoa > Chordata > Actinopteri > Gobiiformes > Gobiidae > Scartelaos > Scartelaos histophorus. The sequence continues at coordinate 2,610 of KN499535.1, read as the reverse complement.
ATGCTTGTCAGAAAACTTGTAATGAAATACAGAAGATAAGGCAGCTTTTGATACAGAATTGAAGTGAAACAGTAACGAATAAATCTTTTGTGCATGGCAGAGAACAATTTCTGAATTCACTGTTGAGGCTTACCTATCTTATAACCTTTAAATATTCGACCCTTATGGCCTGCCTTTGCTGCTTCGGCATCCTCAACACGATCAAATTGTACAAATCCAAACCCACGCAACAGGGAAACGCCTGAAACCATAAACATTTCAGAAAAATTGATTGAAATTCGATTCCTGTGAGAACTAAATTTTGTTTTATGATGATGAATTTTAAAGTTGGAAAATCGAAGTGTTACATTACTGACCAAGGACCTTTCCATATGGGCGGAACATCTCTTCTAAATCCTTCTTGTCCATTTCAGAGGTTGGCAAATTCCCGACAAAAATGCGTCTCTCGAGATCTCTTGGATCACTACTGTTGCACGGGTGGTAGGCCGCGGGTGGTGAAGTGCTGCGACTTCGTCTGCGAGACATGACTCAACCCCAAGGCTAAAGATCTTCAGTCTTCAACTCAAAAACAGGGAAATAGGTTTCACGCAAAAAGCTTCTTTAAATTTCTGTCCGATCCTGAAACATGGCAGTAATTAAATCAAAGATCTTGAAGAACAAATATGAAAAATTATGGACACAGAGCTATTCAAAATGAAGGCACCCCGCAAATTTAGGCTCAGCGCAAATTTAAAGATGGCGAACAGCAAATGGCTGTTGAAATTGACAAGTCAAAATGAAATGAAATTACTGATCAGTCTATTTGACTTAACCAGTGCTTCATGGCAATAAAGCAGGCAAAGAGGAACGTCTATTCAGTACCCCAAATTTGTAAGCTTTAAGTATAAACAAAAAGCCCATAGTCCCTCTTAGTATACTTCCATCAACAGTGTAGAAGCATGTGGATAAGCCCTCACAAAAACAACAGCTCACACTTCAACTATTTGTTGGGAGTAGGCAAAATGGCCTAAAGAAAATTTGAGGGTTAAAATGTGGTCTTATGATCTTCAGACTTGGTTAATGCGAGATAGTGAAGGGTGTAATATTCAAATGTCAGAAGCTTGAATATAAATTCTATCTTCAAAACCTGGTTGAGAACATAAAACTTACTGCTCATTTGCTATGGCAACATTTTATAACATTTTATACAACAGCATGTTTTTCAGTACTATTTGGTTATCATCCAGGCAACAAACTTAATGTGGGTTGACCTCTAGCACAGACTTCTTCAATGCTATGTGAAGGAAAATATTGTGAGAGTTTTTTAAATAACCACATTTTTCCAAGCACTTTCCAAGCACAAGTCAGAAAAGAAACAACTTTGTGCAGACAAAAAGTGAGATAAGATAA
>KN499532.1:21131-32205 GCA_000787155.1 Scartelaos histophorus | reverse complement strand
ACAAGGTCTTCAATCTCCCCAGGTTTTTCGGCCAGGACAATGAACAAGACGCCGGGATTCTTGATTCATGGTTCATGTGGTTGCTATAGGACGTAAAGAAATAAAGTATGATTAATAAAACAAGTATATAATGTAAAACAATAATATAAATATGTAAATAATGAAATACAAACATATACAATAACATAACACAAGTAAAATGCGATTAAATACTTAAATAAACATATTGACAATAATACGGGGTTATGACGTTTCTCGCCAAAGTCTGTAAATTCCTATGGCCCGTAAACGCAGCACGGGCCGTAACAGAACGTAAACAAATTATAATTGTCGGCTGGTCGACGAACGCACCATGACCGAGGATTACGCAACAAGGACACAATAAACTGGTAATATGGTCTTCATTACGGATATAAGACAGGAAATGATCGAACAGAAATAACAAATTATAATGAAACAGCTTAAAGGACGCTTGAACCAATGAAGTATGGGAAGAAAAGACAGAGAATGATGCGATAGTGGAGGAGCGAGTGATACCTGTATACTGACAGTGAAGAAAAGTTGCGCTGGTAGATGGTGGATCCTGATTGGTGGATAAATTGAGGAAGGAGAGCTGTGATTGGCTAACGTGGATACTGGGCTGTTGCTGAGAATTAAATGTCCAAATAAGAAAGAATATAGAAAATAACTAATAAACTACTAATAGCAATGTTAATAATAATAATGATATAGCACAGCACACTAAATACTCATTCACAGTTGAACCCTTGTTAACAGTTTGCATAGCTGAAGTTGAGTTATTACCTATAAATTCATCATATGTGAAAATGTTGAAACTCATTAACAGAAACTTTTCCAGCAGCAGGTTGAGGGGCAAATGTTTCGTCCTCTACGCAAGAGGGAGTTTCTATTACAAACGTGATAGTAGATGATGCCTTTAGCTGACACAGTCTTATTAAAATAATGCTGAAAATGGTTTCCCAAAAAAGCGAATTGCAGCCGAACCAAAGTTTTTCCTTTCATTCATTAAACACTGGAGTCTCATTTAGCCCTGACTGTCAGATCGGTGCAGAGCAAAGTGGAGGATCTGAGCTACAAGTCCCCTAGGCGGAAGCAAATGCCTCCCTCGTTCTCCTGTTGAAGTTTCTCCAGTTGACATGTCCTGTTTTCTTGTCCGATCGTTCCGGCACTAACTCTCTCGTGTGAATCCACTTTAAACTGAGACATCTACACGGTCATTTAAGAAACTTCCCATATCCAGGCTTAATTTCCTGTACAATCAAACCAAGAAGTATAAAAAAATCATCATTTCTATAATTACAACACTGCTTTTTTACTCTCCTTGTTTTCCCTATTGCTGTGGTTACATTCCTAATATCATATTTAGAAGTATTATTTAACTATTATTTAAAATTCTAACCTTCAAACAGGTAAATCAAAGCATGATGTCCAAATGGGTGAAACAGCTGCATGTGTAAAAATGAGATAAAACAACTCTTCACTAATAGTCACCAGGGACACGTCCCACAGTGAGCTCATGATAACACCATTCTCTTCACCATTCTCTTCCGCTCGCTTTTATTGACTTTGGCGCTTCCATTCTTTCAATTTTCAATGTTCAAAATCAAACTGAATAGCATTTTCTACAGCACAAGCTTTTGTCACTTTGTGGAGAGATGTTTTAGTTAATGGCTGAAAACATGTGCCGGTGACAGAGATATTTCATGTTTAAAAGGCTCTTATAATGGTGCTTCCTCATCAAAAACATACCTGGACTTGTGTTTTGTTTCACGCACAAAACCTGCATTTTTAAGCCAAATTCTTCTCTCAGACAGAACACACTTCCATCTTGTGATGTTACGTATCAGTACAGGAAGTGCTCCAGTATTATTTTAAACTCCATATACCAGGGGCGGGCAAACTTTTTGACTTGCGGGCCAGACAGGGTTTTAAACTTTGATGGAAGGGCCGGACCAGGATTGTTTTGCTAATCCACCTCATAAGAGAAAAAAATAACATGGGATATGTAGAAAATGTTCTTTAATTTAATTGAAAATCATTACAAACCATTACAACTAATGATTTCAAGTGCCACAATATTTACTACTTATTGAAATGACTTAAAACATAAAATATAGCTTTTTCTTGTCTTAAAAAAACCCCCAAAACTAACAGGTACTATTTTAAAGCAGTGAAAGTTCTGTTATCCTTCAGGATGTTCTCATCATCACTCTCCTCCTGACTGTCTTTATTTCAAAAACAGTAGGAGATGCAGATCTACTTGTCCTGTGCGTCCCCGGTGCCAAAAGTCGACTTTCAGTTTGGTGGGCCGCATTAAAAAGATCAACGGGCCGCATATGGCCCCCGGGCCTTAGTTTGCCCACCCCTGCCATATACCATCACTATAATGGTTTGGATCATTTCAGCCCTGGAACAAAAGGTAAACTTAATGTGAAAACTACTTCTACCTGACATCATAAGCAGAAACATTTGGAGCTTTCGAAATGTAGACAGATTAATAGCGAAGAATTAAAGACAAAATACAACTGCAGGCATGTTTTTGATGAGGTAACAACCTTTTAACATGGCTTAAAGCTCAAAAGAGACAATTTTGCAAAATGTAGGACCTTTAATTTTTCATGTTTTTTCAACGCCAAAGGGAACAAAAAGCTTTAGGACCGAAAAGGATGTGACTGGTTGTGACAGGAGATCCGTTTGACATATACAATTTACAAAAGTTATATGTTTACTGGCTGCATTTGGTTGGAGGAGGCGCCGACATAAGAAGTGCAAACAGCTTCACAGAATTTGAAATGCTTCAGTCTGCATGAAGTTTGCATGTTTTTCCTGTGTATAGGTTTGTACCAGCAACACCAAAAACTCCCTCTTAGGCTGGGACTCTCTTGCAAATAGTTAAAAAAAAAAAAGATCTGTATATGTCTAGATTTTGTTCTATTTTGTATTCATAACAAGTTGATATTTGTCATTTTAATCTTTCTTGTTAATGCCTTTTGTTGATCACGTCCCATCTGTTGAAGGATGTTGTTGCAAACATTTAAACATTAAAAAAATGCTTTTACTCTCTCAATGTAGCTTTGGTCATCTTGGGATTTCACATTTTTTAACTTCATATTCATGCTTCATATTTTTTACTTCAATAATGTCTATAATTTGAAAACTACACGTCTATTTCCAATGGTTTTTCCTGCTGTGAGCAACAGGAGTGAACGATCAGAAGATAAACTGTAGCCATTACGCTAATAGACACACACAATTTGACCACAGAAAGAGTCCGGTGATGGTTTGTGCGCTCAAAAAGGAAAAGTTGGTAAATTTACCTCTGACGTAACAATCCAGGGCAATTTTGGATTAATGAAACAAGTGTCAATGAAGCAAAATAGCCCTCCAGGAATGCATAATGGTGCCCTTTCTACAAGCAGCTCTGTTCACTGAGGCGCCGAGGCCCTTTTGAAGAGGCCGGGCGAATCCTGCTGTGGCTCACCTCTGAAACAGTCTGTCGGTGCACAGTTCTCAAGGCAAGTGTCATCATCTCGCCATCACCTGTGTGTTTCAAGGTCAAAGCTCTAGGCTACTCTTGTACGCCAGAGCCTCGCACTCAGTCATTCATCACCGTAACGATCCCTCTGAGATAACCAGCCGCCCATTGATAAATTATTTATTATTAGTGGTAAAACCGAGGGCCGTTTAGGGGCATCTGGTTGAAGGACGTGAAAAACAAGCAGCCCATTTGGTAACGCCGGTTCAAGCGCCTAAGGACATGCGGTAATGAAAGCTGCTAAATATACTGAGGAGGAAACCACCAGCGGAATACATCACGAAGCATTCAACATTCAACACTCCCATTTTCTTAAGTCTTTTTTAGAGCTATAGAATTTCTGAAGACCTATAATCCCCATTTGCGCTAATAATGACAATGAAATCATGTCGGGCGGTAAAATCTAATCAATATTAAATGTAACAGCTTAAACAGCGCAAGTGACCAAATACATTTCAGTATAGTGAAAGTGTCTGACCACAAGAGGGCGGTGTTTACTTTGTGCCAGTCCTAAGCTATAATAAACTTCATTTAAAACAGATTTACATGGAAACTGGGCACTAAGAGGCAGTACTGAGAATATATATACTCAAAGGGCCCATATTAGACTGTTTTCTGGTCTATGTTATACTGTTGTTTTGTCATCAGAAACATACCAGGAGTTGTGTTTTGCTTCATTCACAAATGTTTAACACAAATCCTACATATTTAGGTTCTTCTCTTAAACCTTGTGTAATACAGGAAGTGCTCCACTGTGTTCACTGCACCTTCACTAAAATAATTTGGATCATTTCAGTCCTGGAATTAATGCCGATCTCCCCTGAACTTAAGATAAAAAGTAGATTTTAACTTGAAAACTACCACTTCATGACATCAAGGTGGAGCAGCATTTTGAGCTTTGCAGACAGACTAATAATAAACAGTTACTCAAACATGTATCAGTGAAGCAAAACACAGCTCCAAGTATGTTTTTTGAGGAGGTTTTTAACACGACTTAAAGAGGTAAGAGTCAATTTTGCATAATACAAAACCTTTAAAGATTGAACAGCCAACTTGGAATGTAAAATAATTATTTTAAAGCTGCTGCTACATCAAATATCCATCACGGCGTCTCTTTAAGATGGAGAGCGGTGACCCAGGCATGTAGAGGCATCCAGAGAGCTACAGAAATTTGAGGAAATTGAGTGCTACAGTTTAATAAAAAAATCACCGTCTTTCAAGGTCACATGTTAATTCCAAAAGCTTTTACACAGCGGCAATGTCCACAACCTTCAAGGATGTTACCAAACCGCCACTAAAATATTGATTATGATAATAATAGTCTCAAATGAATAAAAATTAATTTGCCAGAAATGAAAAGTTGCTTGTGTTTTAAAAAGTGTAAAAAAAAAAAATTGAATGTTCGCAAACGTCCTTGGTGCGAATGCTGCAGCTAACGTGATTGTGGCTAACTAACTATTCTGTTCTTTCATTTAACAAAGTGGAGCTGCGCACGGCCAGAGATTTGGACTCGTATCAACTTATACATATTGAACAAAGTCAATGAAGCGACGCCTGGCTCTTTATTACAAGACTCCAACACATCCCAGGGAAGTGGTTTAAAAGGGGCTGTCGATTCTAAAGCGAGCTCAGACTCACTGGTGCACAAAATACACTGAATCCACATACGCAATATTCCAGATAAAACTATTAAGCGTCTTCTCTTCATTGAAATCTCTGCTTTATTTTGACTTTGAATGCTGGAACTGGTGACCAAATTACTGAACACAATAGACGGCCTTTTAAGTGACTACTGCTATGTTTCACTCCATTTAAAAGCAGTGATTTGATAGAGCAGCACACGACAAAAGACTTTTTACATCATTAAATCACAATGCGCTAATATTTCTCTGAATTTTGTGATTTTGCTTTTGAAATTTGAATTTTCGATTTTGTTTTTTCAAGATTTTAAGGATGTTATAGAAAATGTAACTACTTTATTACAACAAAAAGAGGATTAGCAAAACCACATTATCTGTTTGTATTTCCAAAAATCCAAACTATAGCCACATGAGTTTGAGCCACATGAGGCAGATTTTATCAAGAAATTTCAAGGAAAGATTTAAAGGTCCCTATAGCATGTTCAGGTTTAGTAATATCTTTTTAAAAATGATCCATATTTTAGCCTCCACTCAAGGTCAAACACATGGACGTATGAAGGTCTCTCACATTTTTTCCCTGACATGCAAAATAAAAAGAGGACATATTGTTCCCTTCCAGGTATTTATTATTATAATGTAAATACATGTTGATTTCTTCTTAGTCAAACTTTATTTCTCTAAAAAATGACATCACAACATAATATCATAGCAAAAATATCACTGGTAAAATGAAATTAAGATAAAAAAAATAAGAGAGTGGTGTCAAATAACGTGTAATTATCAAAATAGTACAGATAAAATATAAAAAATAAAATGAAAAATAAAAAGAAAATGTTCATTGTAAACCTCAATATTGATCAAAAATGGCTCAGTGTGAGAAACATGAAACTTAGAAAACCATTGTAAAGTGTAGTGAAAATGTCTCTTCACAGTGGAATTCACCATCAGAGGCAGATTTTTTATTTATGTGTGTTTTGAATAGTTGAAAAAAGGTGATGTGGCATGTTTGAAGCCGACATGTATGAGCCGGATCTGAAGTGGATGAGGTTAGGGGCAGGTGAAAAGAAATAAAATGTTCTGTTCACCTTGAATGCAAAACAACAGAGTATTACTCAAACATGAATCAATCAAAATGCATCCTTGACTAAACAGATAATTAAGACCATTTTAACCTTGTGAAAACTTCTCAAAGGTTTAATACTGAACACAATATGTCCCCTGCAGTCTAAAGAAAAACTGGTACTCCAAAGTGACCTCTTCAGTTTGAACTTATTTGATTATTCCCTGGTGAGAAACCCGCTCTTGTAGCCTCCAAAGAGAGGTCAAAGGTCAGGCTAGGGGTCACGCATGAGGCTGAGGCCCTATCGTGAGCTCTAGGATTGTGTTGGTGTGAGACTCTTGAGCGGGACAGCTGCAGGGCTGATTATAGGACAGGCCCGGAGAGCTGCACACTGACCTTTTCGAATGTCATGTCCCAAACACACCACAGCGAGGAAAAAACCCGAGCTTGACACAAAGGAACGATTACAGAGCCACAAGTCAAGGCTTTCAAGAGGAGTTTGCAATTCGTAGATAGAGTCAAAGCTGGGAATTATTATGCAAAGCAACCCCCGGGCCCAAACCAATCAATGGTCAATAGTCAATCCATCTCAGGTTAACAGGTCTATCACAATGCTGACACTGACAATGATCAGACAGGTGACCTTTTGGGGGCTTAAAACTTGGCATGGGGCTTAAGAAGGAGGAGAGTGCACTGTGCCAATATAGAGAAGGGGATAAATCTTCATTTGCATTTTATTGGCAGGTACAGAATTTAGCTTTCTGGCTGGTAGAGCTCGAAATGTTCTACAATTTATATGCACTGTATTCCTATTATATTCTGCAGTCATATTCCAAGTGTTTTTTGTTCTTTTTTTTAACTTTATTTTTATACATAGCGGACTTTTTTAATAATCATGACACATTTTAACATTTTCTTAGGGGGAAAATCATTTTGATAATTTATGTCTAAAGCTTGTTTTTGTGCAGTTTTAAAATTTAAAACAGCTTTGTGCAGGACCAGTTTAAAATTTCACTGAAGCTGGATGTAGCCCAAGAAATGGCATAATCACTTAATAGTCCTAACGCCACATAAAAAGAAGAAGAAAAAAAAAAATCCACCTCAAATAAATAGGTGGACCCAGACCAGAGTATTACCCCAGGGAAATTCTGTCCTATAGCCAAACTATACATTATGCATATATGTACATTAGCAGTTTGTTTTTCACTCATAAACATATCATGCAGTAATTACTGATATTAAACCTTGTGCCATAGAGCGTTCCTGTTAACTAGAGCCGCTGTGCACCCACATGCTGTTTGTGCTGTTCTTAGATGCACTCGCTATAATAAAAGCTATATTTCTTTTCTTACATTTTTCTTTGTTTCCCTTCACAACCTTGAACAGTCCATGTGACCGTGTTCGTGGTTGCTTGCGTACATCGTCCTTTGCGGCGTATTCATCCTCACAGTCGCTTTATGTGCTATTGAGAAACACGGTTTTGTTCTGCTCACGGCCTTTATCGATGCATTGAATTTGCCTACATTTCTTCCCTCTCTTTGCTCCTTATTGACCCTATCTGTTAATGGGCTTTGTATGCGTTTAACGTGCCGATACAAGGGCCGCGTACTTGTTTAAATAAGCTGGAGTAATACAGGATTGAGGGCATATATGTATACTGCCCCATCACACAAACACTCCAGAGAACAGGAGACAAATGCACGTTAACACTGGACATGACAGGTCCAATTCTACTGTTGAAACACAAATAGGAATGGATGGGGAAAGGCCCAAACATATATAAAGCTGTGTTTCTTGAGACGTTATGAGAGCTTAAACACTGGACCCATTCATCTTTTACTTGCTGTTTCTCCAGGCTCTAATATTTCTCATAAATCAGCAAGTTAGTATGTGTCAAGTGAGAATAGTTTAGCAGTGCCGAGTGAATGTTGAGTTCCCTTCACTGCCCATCTTCCAAATGAATGAATGGTGGTGATGAATATGTATTGATGAAGAAAAGCTGATCCATGAGCTGGTCTGTAGATTATATATTCTAAGAGTGTCGTCATGATACTAAAACTCGATTTCAGTACTGACTTTGATACCGACATGATCATCTTAAAAGCTTGTTTTTAGACAATATTGTAGTTTTAAATACAAAATAATAATATTTGTTTGTTATACCACATGGTCTTACATTAGTTCTGGTCAAATATTAATCCAGTTATGTGATAGTGAGAAACCAAATAGCAGTTTACAGTAGTGTGCACAATAAGTCTAAATGGAAAATACATTTATTCAAAAAAGTTATCTCTGCTAATTCCTTATGTTTTAGAGTGTTACAAAAATATTTTGTTCATTACAGAAATTTTCAGGATCAATAATAATATTTTCACATCTTCAAAGAATTGTTTCCATATTTTAAATGTGGTTACTTAAAGGCGCACTGTGTAACTTTTATGCTACCAAATGTTTGTCCTGATGTTATTGCTTAGCCTGCAATGTTCCACAATAAACCATTAAACATATCTCCCTGACGACAAGCAGAGAACCTCTCTAAGCAAAAAGACAAGTCAAATCAATGGAAAAGCACAGTAAGAATGAATGTTTTTCAAGGTATTTCTGAGCAATAAAAATACTCATAAACAGATTAAGTGATAACATCTCCATGGAGATAAGCAGGTTGTGTATCGTCCATCTGAAAATCTATACAGTGTTCCTTTAAACTATAAATGAAAAGATAAAATAAAACCTGCTGTAAATGAATGCAACCACATTATTTCACAATGATTGTCAATGTAATTAGTCAATGCATTTAATTCAGTTCTGCGTGCTCATTAGCCACCTCGCCCTAAAAGAGTCACCAGGCCAAGATTCACCGGGGATTCTGCTATTGTTAACTTTTAAATTAGCCGAGCAAAGCTAGTTTGCATCACTGCTGATCGTCACTTTTTAATTATGTTTTAATGTTAACAATTAGTAAGAAAGTAGAATCAGCAACACTTAATTAGAATAATTTAAAATTGCAATGTTATAAATATATTTTATTCTTGAGAGAAAACCATATCATAAATCATTTTTCAGTGATTAATAATTAGCAAACCAAATGCCGCTGTGGGGTTATTCTTACAAACTGATACAGTACGGTACAGCAGCACATAGAGGTCAATGCTTGTTCATATAAAAAAACAAAAAACAAAAAAAAACATATTCTGTTTCCTAAACTTGAAAATATTCAACACACAATTGTAAGAGAAAGATCACTTCAAAAAGATACAATTATATTTGAAATGTGAATATTTTGTAACTAGGTTAAACACCTGTAAAATCCCTGGCTTTCTAAAGGACATTGTGTGATAATTTACGTGGTGCCAGCAGCACTTTGCAGAGGATATGAATTATTGCACTGTTTACACTCTGAGTCCTGACAAACACCAACACTTTATTACCTGAGCAAATTATTGCATCCTGTTTTTACTGTGCTTATGGTGTGTGATTAAGCTAAAAGCAGCTGTCAGTGGACACCAAACCCTGACATCTTCATTTGAAACCCACTCAAAAGCTTTCATCATATATCATTGGACAGGGGAAGCCCCCTGAGCACTGCATTGTGGTGTCAATTATTACAAGTATCTCTATGGACGCACAGCTGGCACACAAGGCTCTCTATAGGACACACACATTTAATATGCGCCGCTGGAGCTTGTATGAATTATAAATATCCAACATACCAAAGGTGCAGTGGTGGAGTTAGAGCCCTACGAACTGCTCTCCAAATCACTGTGGGGCTCAGGACGAGGCACAAAGTCATGACTGAAGTCAAATGTGACTTACCATTTGGGACTCGACTCGGACTTGTGAGCGTCAGAGCTGTTATTTCTACCTCCATAGTACTGGCGGTGTTTCTGTATATGATTGAACAAGTTCTACACATAATGATGGTTTTAATTTCAAATGAAGTTGGTTAGATTTGGTTTTAGACAATGTTTCAGATTCACTTGCACTCAGAATTTGACTCAGGCAGCGTCTTGTATTCAGACTCAGACAATGAGGACTTGTGCGTGACTTGGACTGAGGTAATCAAATTCGGCATCAACACTATGTGACGTAACTTACCAAAGGGCCTTTAAGAAGTGGAAATGCTATATAGTAATGATATTTGGAACCAATAATTATTTATTTCTGCTTATAATTCTTAAAACAGATAGTGATAAAAAAATATCAGTTTCAAGAACAAAGATTTCCTTAACATTCAGTCCCATCGAAGCACCACTCCATATACGTTCAATTCTCTTTCAATAGCAATGCGCTATCTCCTATAAGTTTTATATGAGTCAGTTATACTCTGCTTTAGTTCACTCATCACTCACATCAGACACTATAAAACCAAGAAGGATGTCATTGATAGTGTCACTTCACTGGCTGCTTATTGCTTTACACACAGAGGACAATGAAGAGCCTACTGTCCACCTCCCCATCCATCCTCCATGACACACAATCAGTCAAGAGTGTGCTGAATGTGGGCCAAAGACTATTAGAAAGTTCCATAAGTGATCTGGATGTTACGTGAAAAGAATTACTCAATAAAATGACCTGAATTTGCATATCATGATTATTTAAGTAGTTGTTACAAAGCCGGAATTATTTTATTTGTTGATGAATTGACTTATGAGCACAGGAGGATGAGATACACATTTTCTAAAGATACAGTATTCACATTTGTCCTTCTCATTCCTTTACTGGAAGACATGAAACACAGAAATAGGAACTCCATTGAAAAGCTGTGAACAAATGTAGCGTGAATATACTATATATACTCCTGTGGCACAATATGATATA